>CM046856.1:12893305-12949537 GCA_025617745.1 Heliocidaris erythrogramma
ATAGAACGGTAGGTCAGTGGTCATCTTGTGGTTTTAATCCAAATCTAATTAAATTCTATTCAACATGTAACGGAGCCAAGTTTGAAGAGGAATGATAGAACGTACTCACGCCTCGCTCGCCGCAATGACTGCCTGCAATTTTGTTAATAGTAAGCCAAAGGGGATGGATAGCGAAAGAAACTGTGTCTATCCATATAAGAGCTAATCAAGAGAATTTGATTGTAAAGAAGGGAAAAGAGATATATACACATGGCAAAAATTGACGAAACGAGTAATTTCAATTTAAAAAGATTGAGGACCAGAGAGTTTATGATGTCGGTTGCGTTGCATGATGCCAATTTGTTGTTGTTTGTTTCTTTGTCTGTTTGTTTCGTGAAATATTCGATTGATTGATTGGTCGATTGGGTCTTTTAAATAGGTACTTGATAAAGATAAACGGTAATCACACCTTTATGTTTATACTCAAAATATAGTTCATACCAGAATCATTGTCAATTTGGATCATGTTCAAAGGGCTATTTGATTTTGCCAGTCATATTTATTTTTTCTAAATATTTGTATATAATGCAAAGAAACTCAATGTATCAGAATAATAATAAATTCCATGATATTGAAAAAATGTATTAATTTCGCACATGCAAAGTTCATAAATACGAGTACAATGAAATTGAAAGTGCTATATTTAAACATTATTTGAAATATATGAAACAAAACAGGTGAAAATCATGAAATGTGATGGATTTAAAGAGAAAGAGAGAAAAGATTGATTTTATCTTTAAGAGACAGCTGAGCATCAAGCATCGTGAACTGATGTGACCCGAAGCCTCCTTCGGTCTCGCCCAATCCCAACTATGGGGCACTGTGGTGGTGCATCGGACCCGCCGGCTAGCGCAACCCCCATGGAACCGCCTCGCTAGCTATCGGTTTGCCAGCGTACCAAACCCGCTCGACTCCCGCACCGCATCCAGCATGCGATTGGACACGCATTGGTAACTCCGTGGCGTCCCGCGAGGGGGGGTGTGAAAACTAAGGGCCGCGCTGGGTCCCTCGCGGAGTTAACATGTCTCCACAAAATAGTCCCGCGGGAAAATGCTGTGATTTTGGATTATTCAGGACAATTATTCTCCGTTTCCTCGCGTCTCGTTATTTATGAATAAACTCGTCGAATTCTCACACCTCAAAGCCTACGTCAGGCACTAGCACGTCTGTTCTTGGTTAAATCTCAATAAATAAAAGCGCTTCCGACAAACATCAAAAGAGTGGCTGGATGACTAGATCTTACAACCATTTTATTCAAACAGATGCATAAAAATTAAACGAATACTCATTACATTTTCAAGCCCATTTTTGTAGGTATCTTTATAATTATTAATGAAAAAAATGACAAGCCTTTTAACGTCCCTATTTACTGACTGCAAAAATGGCCTTTATGCTCTATATCAGCGAAAGAATTATTCTTCATAGATGGGTAGAATATTGTTATCCCTGATGGTTACCCATTGAAGTTAATTATCTTTTTTCTTTGTCTGCTAGTTTAAAAGGAATGATTCTTTAAAGCTCGTTATATCACTAACGTAAGATCAATTTGTCATAAGATTAATGGCCAAAATGTCCACAAACCCCTTTAATCATGTTTACAATAAAAGTTCATTTCCATATCGCTCCTGTATAGGTCTGATCCCTTTCAAGTCATCTTAATATGTCATCACTGTTCAAAAAAATAAAATAAATAAATGCTGGAACAACATTGATAATAAGGTAGCAGATTTCAGTGGGGTAACCATGCAGAAGTAACTGATTAACAGGGGGCTCTCTTCAGACGGAGGGGTGTAGAATATTGAAGGTGCATGACATTGTGTCAATACATATATTGTTGTCCTGAGCCTTCAAACGGGGGAGAGGGCAGTGGACGCTATCTTCACGCTATGCTCGATATGCACACGATCCCCTTTTAAATAATACATGAAAGTACTTATATTTCAAGTTGTTTATTATTATTATTATTATTTTATTTTAAATTACCATCTAGTTTCTTCTAAATTTATGTCGACAAATTTTGCCTTCATGTCGGCAAATCCCAAATGGTCCGACACCCATGATTTTCAAAATGATCAAAATGACAGAATGTACCATGTGAATGTAATATGCACATGCAGGCTTAGATACACGCCTAAAGCCATAGTCTCACTGGCCGTACGACCGGCTGCCGACTTCTGACAACAACCCCCCCCCCCCCCCCCCCCAAAAAAAAAAAAAAAAAAAAACTGCGACCATCGACAGCCAATCTGCAAAAAACATCGGTCCACGATCAGTTGCCTATCGGTTGTAGGATAGTCGCCGTTCGGTTGTAGGTGAATCGTCGATTATCAAAGACTGATTTACCACCGCTTGTAGAAACGGTCGTCAATTGATCGGCGATTATAAGCAACCGTTCGTAGACTGATGGCCGATGTTCATAAGGCAGTCGGCGATATACGAGAAGGTTATGAATTACTGGTACAAAAATGTGTAAATTATATATTTGTGCCAGGTTATGACGAATAGGTCGCCAATTATTGCAATACATGGATAATTGAATGTTTGCAAAGCAAGGATCTATACGAGGATTTTGGATAAATTACTCATATTTAACCAGCTCATGAAAAAGAAACAGCTTAATATGGCTCTCCCATTTTTACCATCAGCATGAAAGTGTGGGGTCCATAAAATTATATCAACTCATCTCTTTTATAAGCAAATCTCTTTTTCAATAGGCAATAGAACCAAATTTACCCTTGAGTTGATTTCATGAAAGTCTTTGGGAGGTTTTTGATTACTGTTGGTTGTCGGTGCTCGGAAATGGTTTGGCAATCGATCGGCGACTGGCCGTTTATTATTCGGCGATCATTCGCCGACCTCATTTTCAACCCAATGCGCTCGAGCACTAAAGATCAGTCAGCGATCAGTCTGAGACCTGACGCCCACCTTAAAGGGAGTGGCAAGTCGTAATCCATGGGCCTGACCAGTTGGCCTGACTCGGGGAAATTCGGATACAATCAGGTCCAATCGTGCACTACCGAAGGAATGTTATTGCCGAATTCCTCGCGTGATCGTTAACTCGAATCCCTACATACGTAACCGACCAATGAGATTCAAATACTGGAATAAAGAACGGGCGATCTTGTTTACTCAAATTTGGGTCAATGTGCGAACTTTTATTAGCTGCGCGCGATAAATTGAAGTCGCTTTGAACTTTGATCCAGAGAAAGGAGCAGCCAACTGTAAAACCGCCCATAGATTGCGACTTGTCGCTCCCTTTAAGAAAACCAAGAAAAACCTCCCCACCACCAGTTTGGTCGACAAAAGGTTTTCAATACAGCAGCGTAAACCTCCAGCTAATTCTTTTACCCAAAATTTGGGCTAAATGCTTTGTTTAGCAAAAATGCCAAATTTGGGTTTGCTTAACCACCAGGGCACACATGCATGCGCAATGACTTTTTTTTTTGGGGGGGGGGGGTGGCGGCACTTGAGATTCAGAGATTGAGCCTCCCCCTCCTTTTACAAAATCCTGGATCCACCTCTTCTCATGCATACAGGCTCTTTTTATTAAAATAAATGCAAAACAAATTCTTAATCTATACCCTTATTCATCCTCTGGGGCTGCTGTATAATTTCAAAGTTTCATTAGAAACTCCTCCGATGTTTGGACAAAGAAAAATTCAACAACGTAATTAAAGGAGAGAAACCACATCTATGTAGCGATTTTATGTAAGAATGTAGTACTTTCTTCGATGAAACCGCATTCGCCACGTCTTAAAGCCCATTGCTAGAGCGGATAATTCAAAGGAAAACACACGCCGATCAACTTGGGGGAGTTAAGATGTAATTATAATCCCCTCTCACCCATCCAACCTTTCTTTGAATTAAACATTTCTAAACAAGAACCCCAAACACCCCTCGTAAAGCTGGGGGTAAACATTATCATTAAAAGAAGTACTAGAAGTATTATCCCCCTAAAGTCATTTCTTATTTCAAATCCCACGACACCTTTGGCGGGAACGGGAATTTCTATCAAAGATGGAAACTGGCGCGTTAATGAGTTTGATGAAATGATAATAGACTATTAATAAGGATAAGGTTGTATATTTGGATATCATTTGGGAATTCGATAATATGCCAATTTAAGTCAGATTTCTTCGGTTTTTGGAGTTGTAACAGCAAATTGAGCTCCTTTTCGTACCAGTTAAGCACCGCCAATTGGTATTTGAATGGAACAAGGTCGAATGGTTGATTCGTACTCCATAATAGTCCCACACATGTAATCTCAAGCTTGACAATGGAGTGAATGGGGCTATACATTACGTGCAGACAATATTGAATACAAATGAAAACTGTTTAACAGGTAAACAACCTCTCCCTTTTTTGTATCGTCGTGGGTGTCTCGCCGAAAAAATGAGAAAAGAAGATGAAATATCAGGTACGAGCCCACCTTCTTTTTTGTAGCTGATAATAAGCTTGTAAAGGGATGGAAAGGCTTCTCTTTATTGACAATATAATTTAGATAAATAGCTCATACATGGTTTTTCGTTGGACCGGCCGGTTTAACTACTTGCTTTAAATCAGGGTAAATATATATTGTTCTATTAAAGATGTCTTTTTGATACTGATTTGTCTCTTGATTGATTTGATGAGCATAAATATTCCAAACAATTATAATCGAATCGCTATCAATCCAAACAATCGTTTTACCTAAAGAGTGGTACAAAAATACCAATTATATTATTTTCATGTTTAAAAATGATAATGATACAAAGGTAATAAGTTGAACTTTCATCATTATGATAAGAAAGTGATGTAACAAGAGATAAAGAGAAGAAGATGATAAGATGCGGAGAGGGGAAGAGGGGCACTGAATCAATATTACATAGAGAACTACCCCAAGAGAAGCAAGAATGTATATGAGGGACCATATAGACCCACTGCAAGAATGAAGTTTTGAATATCTCTGAGCCTTAAAACGATTTTTTTTTTTGATTCTTTTTTGTTTTGTTTTGTTTTGTTTGTTTGTTTGTGTTTTATGGGGGGGGGGGGCTTACGCGGGCGCCATCCTGAGCTGAATGCGCCACAGAGAGAAATAAATAAATAAACAAACAGACAAACAAGAAAACAAAAGAGATATGAAGTAGAGATAAAATCTCCATTAAAATTTTCAGTGGTCAATTTTGAATATTTTGGGAATGTTTGATAAGGATCGGGTGGCGTGAGAACAGAGTTTGTTTGGGTTAAAGCTGCTCCCTACTTTCGAAATGTATATAGAATATAAAAAAATAACATATTTAATGGGTATTGTACGCCAATAAATCTTTAAATCTTTCTCTTCATTTTTTTTCTAAAAATCAGACGTTCATGTCGTAACTCTTTCTATAAAGGTCTCTACTTTAATGATAACATGTTGCTGTTCATCTTTGTTATTATCCATCTCGATAATGCAATAACGCGAATACACACATACATAGTTGCAATTATGTGTATGTAGTCCTGAGTAAGATGTTACTTTAATAATAATTTATCAAGTTGAATTAATAGGTGATAATCTGCTATGGTAAGAGCGTTAATAAAGTAAACATTGCAAGAATATTCCTTGTTTAAGTACTTTCTTGTTTTCTCCTTAGATTTGCATAAGTTGCTTCTGTTCGAAGAAAGGCAGATGTGATCATAGTAATTATTATTAGTTCTACCGTAATCCCCTCATGTTAAAAATATGCATAAAAACTGAACACCTTTTCCATTAATAAATTGTTCCAAAATCATCACCACTTTACAACAATGCGAGTTCTGCAGAATTCATTTTATTACTATAGAAATAGGCCTAAGTCAGTTGCACAAATCAAAGAGGTTTGGTGAGATGATAAACGATGAATAAGGCAATTCTTGACGTGCAATTGACGCCATGGTGACCCTTTAAAATACGCACAAAAGTAGCAGCCGACAGCTCGCTTTTTATAAATTTTATTGAGACGTGCGGGGGGGGGGGGGGGGCTACACTCTTACAAAGACTGCCTTCCAGAGGCTGTAAGCATCGTCCTAAGAAAAGAAAGCGGCTGAAAGGGCTGCTATTTAAGTGCGCTTGAATAAAAGTTGAGAAAAAATACGCCTATGGGTGGGACCTCTTTACAATGCCCATTTCCCGGGTCAGTAGAAAAGAAAATAAACAAATAAAATACAACAGCTCGTGTCCGATTAAGCGCAACAAGCCGATTTGGTGAAAAGTTTTGAAAGGGGACCCCACCACTGACGTCTGCAAACACAAGAAACCATAGTACGCCTAGCACCTCGCCAGATTCTCAAATATCAAGGTAAACTTGAGGGGAAAATGGAGTTGGTTTATCGGGAAAGTGTTTGAAATATCAGGAGCTCTTTTTCTCCCCCACGTTGATCCATTTCTGTCCCTGTTAGATCACCTGCTTTACTATATAGGGCATTCGAATAATTCCAACTCATAAGGATCTAGATGTATACATAATACATTGCTTAACAGTTCTACCATATCTATATAAATACAAATTCTGTGGATATCTGTTATTGCTCTTCGAGACCTTTTTTTTATTTAAATCTTCTAAGCTTCACATTGGAAAAAGTACCGGTTTTTTTTACATTAAATGATACTGATAAAGTGATTTTTTTTTTTCATTTTCTGCCCAAGAAAATCAAATAATACTTCAACATACTCCAATAATTTTCACGTAATCGTACCTGATAACATTTATGACAAACTTTTTGTTCTGCTGTCTTCCTCTCTATCTCTATTTGTTTCTCTTTTCTTCTGGCTTTCCTCTCTAGGGGGCTTACGTTTTTCTTACACGAAAACTATGATTCCTATTCTAATTTCTTTGTTCCGTTGCCTTTATAAAAATTTAATTGAGAAAATAATGATTACACAGAAAAAGGGAGACGCTCAGAGCTTTATGATTATCATATAGTTCACGGTGGTCGTTTTGAGGGCTCTAATTAGGGATAATGATGGTTATTCTTCCTCTTTTGATTCAGAACTTGGGTGAGGAAAAACGGTGTAGACTTATTGTGTATGGCATGAATGTGAAGGGGGGACTTTTATTTTTATTTGCTCTTTTTTTCAATACCTGAATGGAATAGCGATGACTAATCGCTAGTTTGCAAGAGCAAAGAAAAGGAGAACGCAGCCTGGTGATCAATACATCAAAAGTCGACTGAAAAACATGTTTGTAAATCCCTGCCAACATATTCATCATGTTTTGTTCCCTCCGCCTGCATTTTTCTGTTTTCTTTCTTTTCTTTCATGAAAGAAAATTTGGAGTTCAAGATCGCTATTTTGCGAAGTGCACTAACCGCCCGGGTACAGCACTTCGACCTCCGACGCTCTCTCTTTCTCTCTTTCTCTCTCTTTCTTTTTTTTCAATTTTCCAAATTATTTTTTTTTCTCCATTTCTTTTCATTTTTATTCTTCATGTTTTCTCCCACTAATCGTGTTTCCCTCACCTCTGTTTTAACTTTTAATTTATTTCTTTCTATCTCTCTCTCACACACTTTCTCCTTCTTCTTCTTCTTCTTCTTCTTCTTCTTAACCACGAGCTTTATTTTGTATTAGACAGAGGATGACTGAAGACTGAAGTCTTCTTTTCAGTTCTTCGTGTACCCATCAGTCCCATCTCATCTCTTTCTTATAATTTCACGTTTTGTATCTTACTCTCTCTCTCTCTCTCTCTTCCCCTCTTTCCCTATCTCCTTTTGTGGGTTTTTCGTTTGTTTTGTGTATGTTTTTGTTATCGTTGGTCTTGTGGTTTTTGTTGTTGTTTTGGTGTTTTTGTGTTGTTTTTGTTTGTTTGTTTGTTTGTTTGGGGTTTTTTTTTTGGGGGGGGGTCGGGGGGGGGGGGGTCGGGGGGGTGGTCTTCCTCCCTAGTAAGTGCCCCTTCTCATCCCATCTCTTTTTCTTATTCCAATCATTTTGTTTTCTCACCTTGTCCTGCTCTCTTGCTTCTTATAAATTTGTCCATCATGATCACTGACTTATCTTCCAGTCATGTCATTATTTTTCCCCTCCCATTTTGTTTTATCACCTTCACTGCCACCATTACACATTGAGTACATCAATTTAAACTATGAAAACATAAAACAGTGTGATCCTACTCATTATTTTGGATAGAGCCAAAATGCTTAGTTAAAATCAAATGTATAAACATTTGATATGGTTTTACTTAGGCCTACTGAATGTAAAAACAAAATTTCATCCGGATAATGGCCTGTCATGGTAATCACATATTGAGGGTTTAATTCATTTTAGAGGCGGAAGCATTTTTCAATTTCGCATTATCGTTACATGGTTAAAAGCTTAATTGCCGAGAAGAGCGAATAGGTTTATTTCAATATGATGAATCATACCATGGTTACTGAATGACTTACCCCAGCTTGAAAGTGGGATGGTCATAATTAATATTTACCTTATACAGGATCACCGCAAAAAAAAGTATGCCACAAGAAAGAAAGAAAGAGAAGGAGAGACAAAAAAAAGTATTGGAAGCAGAGACAGACACTGAGAGACATTATAGAGAAAGAGGGAAAGAAAGAAAGAAGCATGGGGGATTTTTCAGGATTGGGGGAGGGAAGGAAAGAAAAAAGAAAGCAGAAACCTGAACCGTTGGTGGTATGAAAGTAACCCTCTTGGTCCCTCCCCCTGGGCGAGGAACTTAGCTTTTCACCCCACATCGTAGCCCTCCCATTTCATTCAGTCACAGTTTTGACTCCACTCGGAATAATGCGCCTTCATGGAGTGAAAAAAGGAGGGGGAAAAAGAAACACGCAAACCACGCATTTGTGTTCTTGGTTTCCTACTTCTGTGTATCTCTCGTGGAAGGTGCGCGGGGTTGGACGTACAAAACGTGGGGCAGTCTTTTGTAGGTATTCAGTGGAGAGGTCAGGGGAGGTGAAGCCTGTCCCAGACAGAATATATCACACAAGAATGAAAAAAGTGGGAGAGGAAAGAACCGAGCAAATGTCAATGACCGTGCGTACATCGCACTCTCCCAGTCCCACACGAATAATACCGTGTGCTGTTGCAGTATGGTCATGGCGGTATAGAGGGAGTCAAAATCTCTGTGTGTGTGTGTGTGACAGAGAGAGAGAGAGAGAGAAGGCAATGACCTTGCTAATAACAATAAAGAAGTGATACAATTATTAAGCTATGACTGGAGTCCTAGACGAATCTTATCAAAGTGGAGGCTTGATGGTGGGAGGTAGTCGAGGTCTTTCAGGCTCAAGAGGTCTGATTGATTCCGTAGATGACGATAAATTGTCATCTTATGAAGATATTAAAATGGCGCTTTTCTAATTCTATTGTCTCAACGACCCTCGATTTAGAGGACATCAAATGCATATCAATAGTCAATGATATCGCTTATGGTGTATTATAGAACTACGATGGAATAGAGGAATCGGATCGATAGAATTTTGTCTGCTCATGTCACTATCAAAAGCTCTTTTTTTAATCGTAAAATCTTCTAATCTTTCCTGCAAGTTAACAAATTTAAGGACTCATTTATTTTACATTAATTTTTGTAAATTTTGTATTGCCTTTGCCGGCAGGCATTGTATTCGAGAACCATACTAGGCAAAATTCTAAAAATGCAAGGACCTTAACTTTCTTTCTTTTATCTATTTACGTATTTGTAAAGGTGTTGGGCCTTTTGTATTTACCCCAAGACCACCTCCGATTTATAAAAAAAAATGTTATAGCGGCGCCCCTGAGATGAATAGGGAGCAAATTAATAGTAGACTAAGACTTATAACGAAGGTCACTGATCGAGAGGTTATCGATCTTTGATTTCTGTTCCATGGCTTGGTATAATCGTATAGAAACTTAGGTCATTAATCTCGGGTTCAAAAGAACTTTACTTCAACCTGAAAAACATCCATACACATGCTATGCATGTACAAAACCCACAAAACACTGTCCCGCGCACCTATGTTAGAAATGTCGCGTGCTTGGTATATGAACGCCCAGTCTTCTGTCTATTCTCTATGTGAGGGCTACTAGCTATATTATAGACTATAGTGTTCATGGAAAGTAAATTGATGGACATTTTAATATTTTGGCACATCTAATGATCTAATGGCTATTCCACGATGTCCACTCTTTATTTTTTGAAAAATGGAAGGACCGAAATGTAGTACACAAAGTACACAAAGCATGAAAAGATAACATCTTTGAAAGATTATAGTACCCATGCATCAAAGTGTGATGAAAAGATGAACAAAACACTGAAGATAGTTATGACAATTACGATACCTTAATAAAACCAGTCTTCAAAACGCACAATACATTGGTGTTTTCTTTTGATATCTGTATTTAGTACAGTTGTGTTGCCATGACTATGTATGCATTTTAAGGAAGGGGTAAAACACTTTGCTATTTGGACAAGGGGTGAATGACCTGTAATACCATTTGTGAGAGCTTACAATATCAAACGTTTAAGCATTATTTTATTATAAAGGAAACCTTAAATAAGAGTTGTTGGATATGATGATGACGTCATAATAGGCGCCTGCTATGAATGAGGGAGCTAGCTACAAGCCTTGAATGAATATTAGGAGTTATATGATGCGGGTGAGATCGTTGACTAGTGTTTATTTGGGACGCTAAGCAGCATTGATTTTCTATTCATTAGCCACACGCCGGGTGATGTAAGTGTTACGTTCAAAATGACCGTTCGACCACGTGTCCAAACGGTCGCCGTCACCAGAGACCACTCCGAGGGAAGTGGGTGGAAAAATAGATGGCCGTTTAGGGTGCTACGTAATCTTGAAGTAGTCCTATTGTGCCGATATGCTAATCACCCATTTTGCAATTTATGAACAATAACGCCTCCCTTCTCCGTTAAGAATGATGACTATTTTCATTTCGGAGAAGGATGGGGAAAATTTGCGTCGACTGGTAGCGAATGTCACAGGTGCACCACCCCAAAACGTTACATAGACTGATACGGCATTCGTTCCTGATACTTCGGGGCGTCTTCGGTGACCGAGGGCCAGTGTCTTGAGCTAGGGGACGTCGATTTGTTGGGGTTCCCTTGCCTCTATTGGCTTTGTTCATTCTTCAGTCCATTACACATCCAAACACGCGACATGGCTGCTCTATTATTGTTTCCCGCGAGCAGGTTTTAACCCCTAGAAAGTACTGGGGTTCAAGACCCTCCAAATGAGTTTAGGGAAGGGGGAAACCAAGCTCTTCATCCCTTGCCTTCTAATGCCACGGTTTAAGATCCTGAAATTGCAAACATAATCAATTGAGGTTCAGCGGTATCTGAATACGTTTAGCCCCAATTGACAAATATCTTAGATTTACTATTATACCCAAATATATGTTATAAAGTTTATTTAAATAATGTTAGATCATGACACTGTCGTTTTGTCATCCCAGTAATTAACGTCTTCTTCCTGATGGGTAACTGCCAGACGACTGTTCTTAGGACATAGGTGATCACCCCCTCGGTCCATGTGGACGGATGGGGAAGGCAATCGGAGACAACAAATCAAACATGAAAATAATTAAATATAAGTTTCTATACATTTATAGAGTAAAATATAGGGGGTGATAGGGAGTACCTGGTACAAAATAGATGACAATGACAATGACAATGACAATGAATGACAATAACAATGACAATTACAATGAATTATTTTTATTTTCTTATGTAACCCTTTTTCGGGCATTGAAGAAAATCAAGCAAGGTACATATTACAAGTATACAATGAAAATCAAAGAAAAAGTTCAATTAAATAAAATAAATTAAAAAAATAGAGAAATAGGCAAATCAAAATTGAATAATATTGTAAATTACAAAAAGTTTACATGAGATTTACATGTGATAGAAGGAGAAAGAGTGAGAGTGTGTGTGCGCGTGTGGGTGTGAGGGTGGGTGTGTGGGTGTGTGTGTGTGTGTGTAGAAGGAGTGGAATAAGGAGTCTATAGTAAGAATGTATTATGTTATAAAGTTTGATATTCATTGTTTGAGGTAAGGAGGGGTTTTCTTTTTTTTTCGTCTTTTCTTGTAATGATTACATTTCATTCAATGATATTTTTTGTATATGCCTTGTTTCAATGATTTTATTGATTGTAATTTGTTATATTCATTCAAGACGAATGTTTCGTTATATATAGAAATGAATAAAAACTATTGAAAAACAAAAAAAGTGTGTGTGTGTGTGTGTGTGTGTGTGAAAGTGAGAGAAAGAGATAAAGAGAGGGAGGGAGAGAGAGAGAGAGAGAGAGAGAGAAGTAGTAATATACATCATGTAGTTGGGAGAGTCTTGTTACAAAGAAGTGACGAATACCCAATTTGTTTTCCAAGACTTTCAATTACCACCTCCTCCGGATGTTCCAGACAATATTGCGGAATGATTATGCTTTGTAAGTTATCATGAAGACTGATTATACCTTCC
Organism: Heliocidaris erythrogramma; assembly: GCA_025617745.1. NCBI lineage: Eukaryota > Metazoa > Echinodermata > Echinoidea > Camarodonta > Echinometridae > Heliocidaris > Heliocidaris erythrogramma. The sequence continues at coordinate 12,905,756 of CM046856.1, forward strand.
AAGTCATCATCAAGATACAATTTATAAGCATTGCGAGGAACAATTGCACTTCTTCTTCAACCTCCTTCCAGGCTCATATTTCCCTCATTTAGAAGGGGGTTTCAACCTCTTTTGCTTCTCTCTCTTTACGTCGCTGACAATCATCAAACGGAGATAAAAACATAGCCTTTTATTTCTGCACGGAAAAAAATGACCTCCTTCGTTTTATTTGCCATAATGGCCACTTAAGCATTCTGAAGATGGAAACACATGTAGAGAGTTACAATCATCATTTGAGGGTAAATTAGCTCGTTCAGGAATCAAAAACTAATCGTTTTCCCACCTGATGAAGAAGAGGTCGGATGAAGGTTACCATTTTATAATCTTTGCTCCTCGGTTTCTAAGTGGTAGTTCGCGCCATTTAAAGCATGGCAACAACAAACGAATTCTCGCGCCTTTGGAGAAAGTTCCATACACTTTCAAGACACTTTTCTTTTTCTATGTGCATCATTATAGGGCTATCAAATGTAATTTGTCTTATTCTTACACTCTGTAGTATAAACGTCATGTTATCGCGGCTTTAAAAGCATTTTTGGTGGCATTTTATTATGATTTGTGGTTATAGTAATGATAGTTTATTGTTGAAATACACATAGTAGGACAGGTAATTGAATTGTTACAACAATACATGTATAGTTTGCCACCCCCCCCCTCTCTCCCTCTCTCTCTCTCTCTCTCACACACACACACACAGGCACGCGCAACCAACTTTAAATAATTGTATTACGCTGTTATTCCACCCTTTAAAAATATGTAAAATATAGAATCTGGTTGTCTATTTGCGTGTTTATTTTCATAGATGGTTTTCTCTTTTTCTTATACATTTACTTACTGTTATGTGAATTACAATAATATAATTTTATTAGAAACGGAAATGAGAATGAAAATAATAATTAAAACAAAACTGAAAAGATGGAAAGAAAACATATTTACATTTTTCCACAAGTAAACTAATAATACAAGATAAAGAGGTTAATTCATATCACAGATTTATAGGGCAGGGAGGTGTCAAGGCCTGACTTATATATTGCTAGCAAATTTACAGAACAGGGAAATAAAACATTCTTAAATAGGTCAAATCGCACTTTCTCCTCAGATTTTTAAGTGATACTGCAGAATATAAGGTAATTACACACCTTGATATGAAAAATAAAATATTTGTACAGCAGGACTTGTCAAGACAATTTATAGCTATCTTGATCAAGATGACAACCCCCCCCCCCCCCCCCCTCCAACAAAAAAAAAGTAGAAGAAGAAGAAGGGGGAAATCGCAAAGCTTTTGGGGGAAAGTATTTTTGTGTTACCTCCTATACTGCGTCAATATTTGAGTAGACATGAATCTTATTAAGGAATAGGATGTTAGATTGTAATTGGACAGAAATAAGTCTTTTGTCCGCCATTAAATCGACAGTGTATATCAACTACGTGTAAAAGTGAATACAAAGAAGAAATATGCAATATACAACTGCAATTTATGTGATATCGATCTGAGAATCAATTACGTGTATTCCCTTCGTCACACAAACAACCATCATGAAAAAAGTCCTGCACCTTTCTTGAAAATTAGGCACCCTGATTTCACTCGCCTCAAATATTCCATTGGAATACATGCCATTCAACTTGAACACAGGTCTCATCGTGGGACAAATTTCAGATACAAAAAGAGAAAGAATAAGAACAACAAAAAAAAACTATATATATGACCTAAAGAATATAAATAAAGCTAATGTAATGGAGAAAACTGCTTTCCATCGTATACTGATACAAGTCTTCAAATCAATTGTCTGGTTCGGAGAGGTGCATTTACGAAGGGGCTGACCCCCGGCCATCCCTATCCTCCCCGCTCTAATGGTCACTGCCGGTCAAGTTGGCCAGAGAAAGAGGCATACGGACCTCTAACTAACTGATGACTATCGCAGATATTTAACAATTACGAATGGAGCTTAGAAGGAATAACAACGGTTAATTGCTCTGTTTGTGTGAATTTTTCGTCCGATATTGACCTTCCTCGACCTACATCCTAATATCTTGGGAAAATTGATCTCTCCATCTCCCTTAAAGGTCGGCTTTGGGTGATTTTGGAAAGATACGGTATACTTGGCTATGGAGTATCCTTCTTTATCGTGTTGTAATTATGTTACCAAGTCAATTTCTTTAACTTTTGTTAATATCTAATTGACATCAATCACTCGTGTCTTTCTCGTCATGGTCACCACATTCATTTAATTCTTAGATTTGTATTTGCATTTATTTAGATATCGATCATAATTTTCTTATCACAGAATTCAAATTGATATCAAGGTATATGTCCATTGATAATTAAGGTTCTTGTGCAAAATAATACCTCGATTGAACGACCAGATTATCGATGAATAAATCGAACATTTCACACAATCATATCATTTCAATCTATTCTCCAAGGTGCAACAAGGAACTCATAAAAAGAGCTTCAACGTGCGAACGTTAACCCTCCTATTATTATCAAATCGATGATTTTTGAACATCCACTCTTTCCCAAAGCTATTATCTTCACATACATTCATGCTAATCGTTTCCTGGGTAGAACATTAGGCATACGTCAGTGAAAGTAAAAGTGACTGCCTACTTTATTCCGGGGTTTCAGGTCCGATGTTTGGTTCCTCTTGCCCACGAGACAATAGCGGGTTCCGCCACCTGGATTCAAGGTGGAGTTTTGGAAACAATATTTCTTGACGTTTGATTGAGAGTGAGAGTAAGGTGTGAGGTTATTAACACCGTAGAACTGTCAAATATGAAACCTTAATTTTTGTGAAGATAGCAAAATTGGTTAAAGACGAGTTATTATTCATACAACGAATATTTTCAATTGTTGAAACCGAAGTTATCTCGTGCTGTAGTCTTTAAAGTGTTTCCCTTCCTCCACAACGTAACGTATTGTAACGATAGTTTTCTAAAAAGACGTAGGATATTTTGTGCAATCAAATTTTGTATAAATTCATTTGTATAATTCATTTGTATAAATTTGATAATAAATTACTTAATCACAAAACATACTCTACGACATCTTTGAAATATTCACAGCGCCACGGTCATTATCAATAGAGTGCTTTTATTATATCAAGAGTGGAGATTTCGTATTTCCTCTAAGCAAGGGGTGGGGACAGAATGTTTCTATGGGGCACAGGACAGGTGTGAAAAATAAATATATAATGCGCAATTTGAATCCAAAATCTATGATAAGAAAACAATTCATATCATAATAAGCTTAAATGGGAGCGAGCGGAGCAAGGGAGAGAAGGGTGTATTTCCCAAATTCATCCCCTCTGACTGTCGTTGCAGTTTTACGAACCCGATGTGACAGTGTCAAAACGTAAACCTTTGATTTGAGATGTTCTCAGTTTTTATAAACCTATACCGCCGGCACTTACACCGGAGTTATAATCCCCAACTAGACAGAAAAAAAGGGTGACTTAAAAAAAATTATAAACAGCCAAATTTGGGAAAGAAGTCTTTAACTGGAGATGGGCATTAATCTGGGCAGGTGAAGAAATATGGGAATCCTATTCAGTCTTTGATCTAACCTGCAGTTGAGAGGATTATCTTAGAAGAGATTTGTCAGTCGTATAGATGATATATAATAATGATATCCGCAGGAATTGTGTTCAAAATGACTGTCAAGTCTTTGATCCTATACCATATATCATACTGTTTCATACTAACTCTCCAAAACGCTTTTCTTGATCTTTTATGGCAGATTTTGGGAGATATTACTTGGGGCAGTGTGAAGATCCACGGGGGCTCTAATTCCTTCTGATATACTTGCCTCTAAAGACTTGAAGTTCCCCATTAGGAGATACTTAATTCCATCTCAACGTCAGGATGATCAAACTTATGAAATCAACGCATTAACAAAGTCGTACTAATCTAGTTATTGACTGATAGTGAAAAGGTATACTAATAGCCCCCTGAAACAAGGGGCCTCTTTGATTCTCTAAAATGAAGATACTTTACCCGGGATAGATCAAGCTTCTTTACATCAATAAGCCACCCTGCTTCTTGACGCACCAGAATTCCTCTTTTCTTCCCTCATGAGCACCTCTTCAATTTTCCCTCCAGAAAATCCCACCTCGGCGCATTTTTTGGCGCCCAACGTCGCATCGTCTGGCAACTGTTTCCTTTCCGATTTCATTTCACGCGGACCAAACCCCACACCACCGTCTTTTCATCCAACCTTTCGTAAACCTCCACTGCAACATCCTAGCATTACACTGCTCATTTTGAACTATCCATTTGCAGATCTTGCAGTGTCGCACTGCGCTTTTCCCTGGATGTTCCTCCCCGAGATTGAAAGGGCACGCTATCATTTTGTGTTTTCTGAGCATATGAAGTGAGTTCTTCTCAGATTCCTTCACCACCTGCCTTGAATCCATTTAATGGTGAAACAGTAAGCTCTTCCGAGAGATGAGGGACCCCCGCGAGGAAAGCTGGGGGAAATTGGTCTTGTTTGGTAGTTCTTCTATTTGTATTACACCATTAAAACCAAATCAAGAAACAAGTTATGGCAAAGAGCATCAACTGCGAGCAAAATGTACTTCTGTGATTTTATAAAATTGAGCGAACAAGCACATTACATCAAAGAAATTTGATAAGCATTGTAGAAACGGAAGGTTATTGTTACAAAATATAGTTCATTTTGATTTACCTGTTCATTACTTTATAGAGAAACACATTACATGAAAAGTGAGCATCTCTTAACACAGTATTTTCAAATTTAAACCCCTTTCGATATGATTTCATGCAAATATATTAACTAGATCAGATAAAATTACTAAAAATGTAACGTTATGTTGTCATAGCTTAATCCGATCATTTTTAATAGATCCTGATGAAGAAACATTCGGAGATTGTTTTATATGAAATAGTAAATGAAATCAATAACGGTTTAAAAAATAAAAGGATGAAAATTATCAATTACTATTGCTTTAAGAAACAAATGTGAAGAGATATTAAGTAACAACGGAATTAATAAAATAAGATGAATAATTTACAATGACCTCGAGCAACATTTGTGTTTGAAAACGATAAGCCATGCCAAAATGAAAATCCGATGCTTGTATTCTTGTCCTAAAACAAACCTAACAGTTTTGTATTTAATTCTAAAGGCCTATGAATTGAATGAAATACAGAGAGGGCCTCTAAAAATTAGAAAACACCGTCATTTTCAAAGAGCATATCTTATTTCCTAGCATGACATTTACTAACTGAACTCTTACGTTCTTGATTTGTTTTCTTAAATGAGATCATTAGAGATTAATGGTTGAAATTATTGGTTTGACAAAAATTATATTTTTTGTAATCAGAGAGAATATGTTAATATGAATGTAGTCCTACCCTCAAGTTAAGCACAATTGCCTTATCTCGAAGGTCATCCCGGCAGTATGAAAACTGCTTTCGAACTAAATATTATACATTATGTTCAATAAGTTCGTTAAGAAAGAAATAGAGGGAAGCAATATTCGAGGGCAAATAGCAATTTTTTGAGAGGATAAGGCGACCTCTAATTATTCGGTTACTTCTGTGGCGGACGAGAATTGATTAGTCCATGTAATGACATCTTGCAGTGCGTGTTATTCTGACCCCCGGGGCCGCACCTGATTTTGGCGGGAAATCCTCGCCTCGTGTTAAGGGTGTCGTCTGCCAGAAATAAGTCGATTGTATCTTTCGGTTTGGAGGAAACAGTCGTCGTCGTGTTTGTTTAAATTGTTTTTCGTTGTTCTGTGGACTTTTTAAAATTTGTCGTATTCCTCCTCAGCTATGGCTGGAACTATTTAACTTTCTAATTTCTCTTTAAGAATAGGATTGCATACTCTTTGCCGAGTAACAGTTAATATGAAATATTCTTTCTATCTTTACAAAATTTGAATTTGCATTTGAGTCCCCGGGTCAATGAAAAATTAATAGACCTCTAAGGAAGTATAATGACAGTTCACGTAGCTTTTCTCTCAAGGTCTGTGTTTTCATTTTAGGCTCTTTATGATTATATTTTGAGAAGATTTCCTACATCATATGCATTTAATGTTTTAAAACACTAATTTCTATGAGCCCCAGCTCTCTCTAATTAATTATCTACAGACACGTGACATTTATTTGAAACTATATACGATTCAATTTCATGCCTGAACTAATTAACATTCCCTTTCGTCATCCACAAAATTGCTTCTTAAGAAACCTAAGTTCTGTTGCTTGCGTTGTAAAATAGATAAAAGGATCTGTTTAATTTGGTAATTCACCCGTCCAATTGCACGGCCAAAAGCAGAATGTGATCAAATTTAGATATTTCATATGTTGACGGTTACACTTAAAGTGTAGAAACAGCTTTTAAGAAGCGCCTGAACTAAGGGCTTGAGCAGCGGTCGAGAATTCGGACCCGTGATTTATTTGATGATAAATCAGCAGCACTGACCACAGTTCCATCACAGATGGGATATATTCACACATGGAGCTGGCGCAGGGCTCGATTCATGTTTTATTTGATAAGAGCATAATAAGCAGAGACTACAAGAGGGAAGGGGGAAGTGGCCATCTCCTAGTCGAATAAAATAAGAAGTGTGGTTGATATGGAAACTTACGTCCACCTGTTTCCTCCTTCAGCCGGATGCACGAGGATGAGGTGAAGAGACAAGAACGGACACCCCGGAAGGACCACGCCCTAATCCTTCTTTTCCGACAGGCCAAATTAAAGGCCGAGGCTGGAGTTTTTAGAAGAGAACGTTTAAACATTTTAATAGACATGTAGAGTCAGTAGCAGAAGGTAATTAAACTTATCAATATGATACGCTAAATCTCTCTTATAAAACATTCAAATTCGCTACTGAAGTCCTGAGTATAATGCTGTTTGTATATAATTGAGGCAAACGTTTGTCAGCCTCACTCCTTCTCCCTCCCCCTCTCCTCCCAATAATTTTTATGTCCCCTTTTGTGTTGTCATTGTTCAAACATTATACTTAATTCTACGCCATGGGTACCCTTAAAAATACGATGAAGTACCACATGAAGGCCTTACATAACATGGGAGTAACTTACCAAATGAAGGCCTTACATAACATGGGAGTAACTTTAGAACATCTATTGCCAGGAAAATAGTACTTGAGTGTCCTTGAAAGAACTGATGGTATTGTCTATTATTCTTACCCCTAAAGATATGTCAAAAAGTAAACTGTAGATAATGCTGCTGTTGTATTCTCATCTGCTCATGCTATTGTTTGACTGGCCTTTTAACCCTTCCACCTCCACGCGTAGGGGAAAGGGACTTAAAATGACATCACAAAGTACATCAGGGAGATAGTGAGCTGTCCGCCAACACATCAAGAGATGTCGTAGATACAAGAGGAAAGGATTAGGGGGTAACTCCCTAAGGTGTCAGCGTCAACTTCTGGTGCCATTTTGACGAAAGCAGACAAGTCGTTTGAAAAACGGATTCAAATGGAAATCGTTGTATTGATTTAGATAGTTTGTATCTGTGTGTATCATTTCTCACGAGCCTCCTTAAATCTCCAGTTCTTCTTGCCATTGCCTCTTCCTTTTTCATGTTTCATTTAATCACGTTTGTTCTATAATTCATCTTATTCATGGTCCTCTTTGTGTATTCGATTGACAGTATCTTCATCATTTTCTTTTTCCTTCTCATGCTTTCTTTATATGCCTTTCTTTTCCATCCCCTTATTTCAGTATTATGTCATCTCCTTTTCTTGACACATCCAACTGGGGCGTCGATCCATCTTTGGGAGGAGGAAGGGGGAGGGGGGCTGGCAAATGCATCACTCGAAGATTTTACTCAAAATTTTATTGTGAAATAATAGGGGAAGTGCACCCTCTGTCCCCTCCCATGGACACCCCTACATCCATCCTTGTACCGCCTAGTCTTCTAATTTTACGCCCTTTATCTTGTTTCACCCTTTTCGAGTACCTATCAATCTTTCACTTTTCTTTCGTTCAGCATTATTTTATCATTCTTCTCTTTTTCAAACCATCAATCTTTACTTGTCTTGATTTTCTCATGACCTTATACTAAAGTATTCTCAGATTCCTTCTCTCCATTCATCAACGTTATGGCGGCAGCTGTTCCTTCGGTTTTATGAAGATTGTGGAATCGAAGAGGACGACTGGGAGAGAGTCTAGTCCACGCCCTATCACCGTGTACTTCCGCCCCTCATGTCGCCAATTTCCTTTCATTCCAAAAATGTCTTGAATGCTAAAACATATGAGGAAGGAAAAAGGATAAATAGCGAAAGAGAAAAGTGAGACAGTGGATAAAGGAAATGTATAGTTTATTATGATATGTGATTTATTCTTCTACACAATAGATATTCAACACGTGTATATTAATAAGTGTACAAAATGAGTATCAATCTCATATACAGGAAGTCTACTGTGACAAAATCTTGTTTAGATGGAAGGGTGTAGGGATGTAGAGAAGGGGATGGGAACGTAGGAAGAGATTGTGATCTTGAGTGTAATAAAATCCTTATCTCTACAAATATTTGCCTGTAGTTGTAATCCAAATGTTAACTGGAATAAAGTGTAATTAAACATGGAATGAAAATACTGTATGTAATTATACCCATGAATGGAAAGAAAGATTATATTAACGAGGTGAAATAAGGTGTCACCAACGTCTAAAAGAAAAGGCCAGAGGTTATATCGGATGAGATAATCATAGCCAATCTTCCCTTAATCCCTTAATTCACTCGAGAATTTAATAGAAGGGAAAAATCAAAAAACAAATTTGTCAAAAGAAGTGAAGATGACAACGACGAGGGGAGGGATGGATTAGATGGTGAACCCGCTTTCACCTAACCCTGTCCCTCCGCTCAGCTATCGTGTTACTCTACGATTCGATGTGGGTTTGAAACTCAACTTCCGACCGACTCTCTTTGCTCCAGTCTGCGAGTCGAGCTCAATCAAAGACGGATAATTTGACGGCCATAACAAACCAACACGGGGAGACGAAAACAGGGGGAAGCGAGTTAGATAAAGATCCCCTTTTCTAGAAGATAGTGCGGAGATTTGCTGGCTCGTTTGGAACTTGTAAAATTCGGATTGAAATGCAATTTGTCGAAATCAGTCGGTTATTATGGAAGTAAAGAATCTAGACGTGTTCTACTTTTAGGGGATAATGGGGGCTGATACGAACAGGCATCTACAGGAAGGTGCGCTGGGGGAATTCGGCACGCCCTTACCAAGAACTTTTCCCGTCTTTTTATCCTCTCTGCCGAGGAATTTGGCAAGTGTGTGCCTTTACAACAGCTTGCATGGTGCTTTTCAGCGTGTAAGATACCATCTTGTCAGCATGTTAAGTCTCCAGTCAAGTGCTTAAACCACTCGACTACGACACCTTAGTGAATGATAAGAAACAGAGATAGACAGATATAGAAGGATATAATGTACCCCGTGAAAATTACCCCTGAGAAATATAACCATCCGGACAACAACAGCAGGCAATTACCTCATATTGTTGTTTATAAAGGGGTAATTCTCTAAAGGGGATGGTACGTAGTCCGGCGATAGTCGTCGTGAAGGTAGTCCAGGGGTATGAATTATCTTCTCCAATGGCTGAAGTTCGTTTTCAGGGAAAACTGTAGGAAACACGAACGGGTCAATGTTCGGACTGTCAATTAATCAGCGTTTTGAATGCTCAAAAAAGAGAAAAGAAAATAAATAAAGAGAAAGAAATAATGAAAGAAAAGAAAAAAAAAAGCTCTCAGAGAGGTGAACATGAAACTAGTTTTATGAGTTTAAAGCGCTTTTATCTCGCTTTGTTCTAAATATAATGCGAGGGGCGTGCGGACTGTTTGTTGACTAGACATAGAGGCGGGCATATGAGTCCGGAACAATAACTTAGTCGTCCATCATGTCCATAAACATTTCTGCATTTCCCTCTCTATAGACAAAATATCTTTTTAAAAAGGTTTTTATTAGTTGCCATAAAATAAACAGGGTGAAAAGCTGTCAAAGGGAGACAACGACCTGTAGATCAATTCCAGTGACATATCCTCGTGCAAAGTCAAATTGTACCCCTAACATTTAAGACTTGCCATAGTCAGAGGAAGGATTATTTGGTTCAACATTCATGCGTGTAATATGTCTTCATATACTGGCGCCTTGAAGCTTTTATTCCAAATAAATGTCATTTACCTTTCCAACCTTTTTTTTTTACAATATCAAAATACTCAACCGGAGAACTAGATAGGACTAACTATTATTAACGTTCAAACACTAAAACCTCATTAAAAAAGGTTCTGAAGCTTTTTGGTACTGTGACTGGTATAGTGCACTCAATGGATTGTACAGCTGAAATTTCGACAAAATTGAGAATGATATTGAATATGAATAATATGAAATTGACAAAGGCGTATATTCAATGTCTCAAAGTTTATTGATATTCCACATACATGTATATCTTTTTATATTTTTCTAACAGTACGGTACATATGAAAATAAAGAACAGGAACATAACAATTATGCAGCTGAAAATAAGATGTACAGATCATGGACTTTGTTATGATTTACACTGACTGATAAAGCGATAATTGGGATAATGTAAACATTGTAATTGTAAAAGAAAACATAAGTGGAGTCTATTAAGTATAAGTATGGCTTGTATTTCATAGCCCCCTGTTTGACAAAAATTAAAATAGTTACAGTCCATGAATTAAAAGGCAAAAGAAAGAAACATGCTAATTTGAGCACTGTTAACAAGTTTTTACAAAGTGAGGAGGGAAAAGAGAGAGACAGGAAGAAGACAAAAAATAAAGGGAATGTGAATAGTACTGTACAGTTCAAAAACAAACATTTTGTGAACAAGCAATACAGGGGGAGGAAAGATAGAGGCAGGGATAAATAGGAGAGGTGGAGGAATAGAAAGAGATAGAGGGAACTATAGTACATACGGTTTCAATCTACGAGTATACATTTATGTTTCTTTGTTGCTGTTGCTATCCAGCAAGGACAATTTATATTTACGTTTAAATGTGCTCAATGTTTGGGTTGGTTTTAAAGCTGTGTCAATTAGTGAGTTCCAAAGTTGGGGTCAAGTATACAGGTATACGAGTATATATGAATGTTTGTTTTTTGGAAAAACAAACTTTTTTGTACGTGGAGGGTGAAAGAGATTTGACTGTCTGGTTGGATATCTGTGAATTTCATTATGTTTAAGAAACAATTGCACTAGTGCTTTTGGTAGGACACTTCTTTCAAGTTGATACATAAAATTTCCAAGATGGTAGGAGTATAAACTGAGGAGCTTGCTAAGTATCTGGGCTATGTGGCTGCCATGCTGAAATCTACCATTCATGTGTTAATTTAACAAATACCTTGAATCCTCTATTATGCCTTGTCAAAGAGAGGCAGATGGACAATGGGTGTGTTTACATAATCCTGCCAATATCATTTGACTACTTTTGATAAAGCCATACGATTTTCACAATTTGATAACTTATTATAGAAATTATTATTTGACACCAAATTGCAACCCCAGAAATTTACAGTACTCAAAATCATACTATGTAAATTTGACTAGAATAGAATCAGACATTTTTGAGTTTCAAGATTCAAGATTCAAGATATAAGATTCATTTATTTTTTCGTTACCAATTCATAAATCATATAAAGTATTAACATTGTAGAAGAAACTCATCATTAAACATAACGCATATGAACTTTGTTTTACATAATTGTTTTTTAAAATAAATGTTATAACAGAGAGAGGTGTACACACGTTTCAAATGTTTTTGGTTGTAATGGCAATATTTTTTTTCTCTACATCCAGAACATTTTGGGCAGCAAAGCTTGGTTTAGGGGCACTTTGGTGTGTTTTTCAGGGGCGTGTTGCACACCCTTCCCAATGAAAATTTTTGTCACTTTTATATTTTTGTTATGTACACCTATACCTTTTCCTTCTCAAAAAATGGTCAATGGGCCTTAAGAGGAAAAATATGCCCCAAATTTTAGGGGTCGTCTGACAACCCATCCCGACGGATTTTTTTTCTTCAGTTTTTTTTTTTTTTGTTTTTTTTTGGTAATGTATAGTCATATAAGTTCCTTCTGATAAAGTTTGGCGCTTATGTTAGATGGGTTGATATCGACCCTTTTGGGGACCCTTTTGGGTGGCTCTGGGGACCAAACGCACAAAAGCGCAGGGACCTGATGAAATATCTCCACGTTTGTTAAAGGAAGGTGCAGACCAATTAACGCCTTCTCTTTGTAAACTTTTTAACATGTCTTTGTCATCCGGCATTTTACCAGAAGACTGGCTCAGAGCAAATGTTTGTCCTATATATAAAAAAGGCAACAAAGAAGACGCTAGTAATTACCGGCCAATATCGTTAACGTCTGTTACATGTAAGATTTTAGAAAGAATAGTCTGTAAACGCCTATTTCAACATTTTAACAATAATAACATTTTATGTGATAACCAACATGGTTTTCGTGAAAAGAGATCATGCAAAACTCAATTAGTAGAGGCTATCGATGATTGGTCATATATTTTGGAAACGGGTTCAAGTGTTCATATTGCTTTTCTTGATTTTGCTAGGGCATTCGACAGTGTGTCCCATGAACTTTTAAGAACAAAACTACAAGTATACGGAGTGAAATCAACTAATTTAAATTGGATAATGAATTTTTTACAAAAAAGATCGCAAAGAGTTGTTATTAATGGTGAATTTTCTTCATGGATTGATGTTAAATCTGGTGTTGCTCAAGGTACAATTTTGGGTCCGGCGTTATTTCTAAGTATGTTTTATTAATGATATATCTAATAACATGGCCTCTACCATTAGATTATATGCTGATGATTGTATTTCATATCGTCGTATTTCTACTTTAGATGATTGTAAAATTTTACAAAATGATCTGGAAGTTTTAAATCAGTGGTCTAAGACATGGATGCTTGATTTTAATTTATCTAAATGCAAGATCATGACGATGTCTCGGAAGCTTCATGATATAACTTACGCATATACTATTGGTGGTCAGGAGCTACAAAATACAATGTCAGAGAAATATTTAAGTCTTATGATCAACAATACTTTAAATTGGAATGATCATTGTTCTGAATTACATGTGAAGTGCAATAGACTTGTTGGTATTATACGGAGGAACTTTATTGACTGTCCAAAATCTGTTTTAACAAATTTTTATGAATCTTTAGTACGCTCACGTTTGGATTATTGTTGTATAGCATGGGATCCATATAGAAATTCACAAAAACAACTGGTTGAACGAATTCAAAAGCGCTATTTACATGATTTAAGAATGATGTGCAAAGAATGGAGCACTAGTTATGATACTTTATTACAAAAGTTAAGTATGAATACATTAGAGAATAGACGAAAGTACCTCCGACTGGTGTTTTATTATAAGCTTGTTAATGGTTTAATAGATATAGGACATAAAGACAGGTGCACACCTGCGAACAGAATTGGAAGAAACGATCATAACTTAAAGATGCATGTACCCTTCGCAAGATCAGATTATTATATGAACTCATATTATCCTAAAACCATGAATGATTGGAACAAACGTCCGAAGAATGTAGTCAATATGAAAACTCCTAGCATGTTTAAAAAAGCGTTAAATAACCATCTCAACCCACATAGTTAATTTCACAGATGCTATACCTCAACTAATTAATTTTGTACTCTGCAATACTACAGTGATTTTACTTGCAATCATCATTATTGTCTATCGTTTACATCTTTTAAATAATACTTTGTGCAATATGTTTATGATATTGAACCTACTTGTTGTTTATATCCGGGAAACATACTTGTATGGGTTGGTCAAACCTTTTTTGTTTTCCCGAGACATGTTTTTATAATGTCTGAATAAATTCAAATCAAATCAAACCCGGCGGCTTCGTTCAGGCTGACAAGCCTTTTGTGAATGACATGGATGGTCTAAGTAACTTTAAGGGGTCAAATCTCATATGTAATATGTAAAATTGGGTGACTATTTCGGAACAGGCTCCTGGCCTAGATGTACATGCAGGAGAGTTAGAAGAGCAAAAAGGCCGGCGAAGAGACATAATTATGGAAATGGCGAGAGAGAGAGAGAGAGAGAGAGAGAGAGAGAGTTAAACAGAGAAGGGTAGGACAGAGGTGCAGGTTGAAGTGAGATACAGAGAAGGGCAGATGAAGATAATGAGAGGGAATGAGTAGGAGGAAGATGGAGAAACGGAGAGGCAGATAGACAAGGAAAGAATGATGAGAAGAAGAAACAAACAGAGAGATAAAGATAGAGAAACGTAGCGATAGTGAGGGACCTAACCTCATATACCCCATAATATTTTAAGTGGTGTATAAGGTTTGACGGTACTAAGCCTGTTCTCCCCGCCTGCTTCTTCCCTTTGTAACCACGTTAACAGCGGGCTAACAACAAAACCTCAGCAGTTGTCTCTTTGACTATAGATGTTATTACGAATATGGTTTTACCGTTAATCTCCCTTTATCTCTAAAGATGTCTGCCAGTTACCTCTTTGCTTGTATGTCTGAAGCACTTGCTCCAGACAGGTGAAATGTCCATCATCTCATCTGCAAAATACGATGTCTTCTTGAAATGTCAAGGTTGTATAATTATAAATAAATAATACATTGTGTTGAATTTTTTAATGAAAACAAAGGAAAATAATGTTTTACACCTTCTATGAACAAAGGTTGACGAAAAGGTTTGGATATCATCTGCAGGTGCAAATATGCGTGGTTAAAAATAACTTAAAGGTCATTCCAACCTTTGTAATAAGTCGATTTGAGTGAAAGCAGAAAAATGGGAGAAACAGAATGGTGAAAATCTGAAAGAAATTGGACAAAAGAATAAGAAAGTTATGAATGTTTGAATAAGGAGGTCACTAAATCTATGCGAATCTCAAATTAGCATTTTGGTAAGTCAATTGTTACGTATTCCCGGTGAACTCTCCCGTTTGTCATACACTTTCGAAAAAAAAATGAAATTCTGGTCATTTTGTGTGTTGGATCAAATGGGAGAGTTGTCCGCCGCTACATTACCGCGCCAGCACCGATTCGGCAAATTTGAAATTCCCATATGTACATGAATAATTATAGTGATTGCAACTTTCACGACGAAAATTCATAACTTTCTTCTTACCTGTCCGACTTTGTTCAAACTTTCAACAATATGCCTCTTTGATATTTGTTGGCTTTCTTTTATGGTAACTTGCAATTAAAACTACTGTCCCGCCGCCAAACCGTCCCCAGACCGACCATACACCAACAAATATTTCAGCCATCCTTGGGTGATGTAGGCTGTCAGTTTATGTCGGTCTGTTATCGAGGGTGTCGGTCTTTGATCGTTTTGGAGTCGGGTTACAGAAAGTGTCGGGGTGAGATCTTTCGAACATGCTCGAAAGATATCTCCCCGACCTTTTATCGCTGGAAGGTCGTGTAGCGTTCGGGCGCTATTTTGGGACAATATCCGGAAGAGCGGGGGGGGGGGGGGGGGATCCAGAATGCGTTCGGGTTATTGTAGGGCATAAAAAATAGAGTTGTCAGCCGAACCGTGTCCTAATCAAAGCTGATACAATACCGAATGAATACTGAATAAAGTTTATTCCCCCGACTCGAAACCGAACAAAGTCGCACCATGCCCAACACAAAACCCGAACAAGGCAGCACCTTACCCGAACAACACCAACAACAAACTAACGAAAGCCCGTATGAGCTAAAAAGTAGCAGTGCTACCTAAAACTGTAATTTCTCTGTTTGGATATGACGAGTGAGACTTACTATTGGCCAGGCCCCTTTGGAGCTGTTTTTATGCTGCGGGTGCTGCAGCACCCCCAGATTTTAAAGAAGAGTAGCATGGGAGGCACGTTCCCCAGGCGACACTGGAAGGGGCGCAAAAGAAGCAAACGAGAGAAAGAGAGAGGGGGAAAAAGAAGTGTAAATGCTTAATTATTATTCGTTTCCAGTCCGCAGGGTAAAGTGCATTAGAAATTGAGTTTTTTTTAGATTCAAAATGAGAATTTTAAAAGTAAAACTCGGTCGATTTGCTCCCTCTCACAGTGATATTAGTTCAGGATTTCTTAGTTTCATGCCACAATACTAAATATACCAGCATATAAATGGAGTTTTAAAAAGGTTCAAAACTGTAGAACAAAATACTATTCTTCTTGCGTTGCTCCCCATTATATATAAGATTTATCGAACCGTATCCAAAATAATATAGAATGCAGTTTTATCTCATTTTTATAAAATTTCATTTTCAAAGGTTCAACATCTGAAAGAAATCGTAACTTTAGATTGCCTGGCTAAATTCCTCCTTTATAATTTTCTCCTGGATTTTCGTTAATAGTTGCTCCCCATTGGGGAAGAAGTGAATAGGAAATCGTTTATATTTTGTTGAAAACTCGAAACTCTTACGCTCGACGCAGTGTCCACTTGCGATTATTTTTTTTTCCTGTAGTTTAAAAATGCTTAAGAAATTGCCTAATTTTTTTTAAAATAAAAATACCACTCCCTGTAGGTTAAAAATGCATAAGAAATTGCCTAAATTTTTTAAAAATAAAAATAACGCTCCCTTATAGGTATGGTCAGGGGGTGGCAATTTCATTTTTACTATTTTTAAAAAAGAAACTAGGTTCGAAACTTTAAAGTTTGGAACCTAAAACATGTTATTGGTAAAATTGTAACACGACTTCCAGGAATCATTCGTAAAATAGCCGCTCAGTTGATACGAATGTACTTCAGTTCCTTTAAATGCCTTGTTGTTTGTCACAAGAAGGCGGGAACTATAATTTTATATGGGCAGTTTAATTTGAGACGAACTGTGAAATTATCATGGTATGGTTAATTCCAACGGTGCTATCAAAGATATCAAAGTTAATGATGCATGAGTAAAATTGCCGATACTGTCATTTCGAGGTGATGAATATATACAATTATTATATATTTTAATAATGATTAACATGAACTGTATCATTACCCAACATAAGAAGTTGTATTGTGCCGAATAAAATCAATCAAGTCTTTGTATTTAATGGTCATATAAAAACAGAATGCCTTCTTTCTGCATTCTCTATTTTGCTTATACGCTATACGCAACCAGGAGGAGCGAAATAATAACAGTTTAAGCAATGTTTGATTCAATAAACTATAAATAAAATCGTTTTAAAACACATTAGGAGAAATCACATATTCACTTTTTCAAGATACAATGCAAATCTACCCGATCTTATATATTACCTGCAACTGTAAGCTGGCATACAGTTCAGGAAAGCGTACAGTACTAGTATATATTGTAACACTCTCAGCTGTTCGAGGCGTCATGAAAGTCTCTGTTGTTTATGTCAACATTTGGTGGGATTTGCCGGAGTATAATCTTGTTAAAAACCACCACCATTTGTCACAATGATTTGGGGGAACTCATCAAGTGAATTGTATTCTCGCTCCAGCCTCCATAAAATGAGGACCATCATTTAATTCAGAAAAAGGTCCACCACTTATAATAGTTTTACGTTGTTGCAGGATAACATTCTTTATAATTTAATCTCTCTGATTTTTATGTAGATCAAGATAATTTTCATGCAGGCGGCTTGGAAAGTTTATCCTTTGGAGGTATTTAAAGGGAAATTAACCTCAGCGTATGAATTAGCTTATTTTGAATGGTGTAGTATATGCCTCTTATTTGATACATGCAATTTCATGTAAAAACACAGGATATAGATATAAATCACTATTTTCCAGCCAAGTTATCGTCTGCTAGCAATAATAAGGGGGCTGCCATTACTTTATGTGTACACGAACATATTTTTCATCCCAAGTAAAATTTCCTTCATCGTTAACTTGTAATTGATTTTTAGAGGACAAATATATATTAGATAAAGTCACATATTCTGAAATGTAAGTTTAGTTTTATATATTTTTTAAAAGGTCTTAATTTGTTCATAAAAAATATACTTCATAAAAAATATACGTCAAGGACGGAGAATTGACGTCAAGGACGGAGACAATCGTAACAATACCAAAACAAAGCGAGGAATCTGCTTTACAGGATGGCTATTAGAACTCATGGGTCGTCAATTATCTAGGCCCATGGCCAATAACAATCGTAATACAATCAGAACAAAGCGACGTATCTGTTGTAAAGGTAGGCTATTATCAATGCATATGGTACCTAATGATCCGTGTCATGCACAAAATGGCAGCCTCCATGGAAAGACGTAGCAGACAATAGGTGCATCTAGAATATCACGTGGGGTTAATTGTCCTTTAAGTTCATGATTTTTGACAATTTTTTACAATACGCCAGTTCGTAATTAGTACATGGTTCAAATGACCCCGAAATGACCCCAATTTCTATGCTCACGCGTATTTGTTTTGGTTGACGCGCTACTTATTTAAGAACTAAAAGCGTAATGGTGCGCCCATGGGTGCGCCCACCATGATGCGTAAAAAACATGCAAAATGACAGCGTATAAAGGTAAATTATGCTCGGTACAAATGACCTTTATCTGCATATATATGCGCAAACGTTAAGTACGAATTGACTTATTAACAAACGATCCTGATAAGCAGGGGAGCGTTTCATGAAAGGAAGTTGTCGGATATTTTATCCGACAACTGTTATAAGCTACTGAAATCCTTGCATCTTATTGGCTGAGAGCAAATTTGTCGGATAAAATATCTGACAAGTCCTTTCATGAAACGCCCCCCAGGGGTGGTATTCTGAGAATTATTTCATCTCGATTTTAGGGAAAAGATTTTATTTGTCATAACAAATTTTTAATTGCAACATTTCATTCGTGTTTGCGCAGATGAATTCCGCGTACGCAGCCACTTTTGCGCAGTCATTAACCAATGATGCCCCATAAGTGTATGATGGGGAGCCCTATGTCTTCGCACCTAAGGTTTTGACCTGAAAATGAACAAGAATTTCTTGAATATTCCTTTAAAGTTTTATTTTATATTATTCCTGATATTCTAAAGAGTAAGTTTGAAAAAAAATCTCATCAAAATTTGTCTGACAAAGTATGCCCCCGGACCCCCTAGATGGCCGTTTGGCTTCGTCAAACGGAGGGTTCCTCAGTGTGCGCCCCCCTTTCTATCACTATGATAAAGATGAAAAGTTGTGTTCGTTGCGTGTTTTGTTTTATTAGAATCGCGCAGTTACGCGTGTGGGCAGGCACTGCGCAGACTTTTGTTATGACAATTAAAATTATTTCACTAGAATCAAGATAAAATAAATCTCTGATGTTAAATGATGGGTGTCCTGTATCCAAACGTATTTCCAAGCAATTCAAGATCCTTATTAGTTGATCCATGTTTCAGAGAGAAATTCTCACACTGTGTAACTAGTGTATTATATACACGCCAAAGTGCAGTCGCAGAAAGGTTTTTTTTACACTTTTATCGGATTATCTGTGTAAAAACATTGCTGTCACACTTAGTGATACTGTGTATTACAATCAGAACATTTAGAAATTCCAGTGTGTACCCATAACCATGATAACTGTGTGAGTATAGAGAGGTTTTGGTACACTTCTATCGGGTTACGCGTGTTAAAAAAAAACACTATTGACTGTTTTACCATACTGTGTCACGACGCAGTATGGTAAAACTGCTGACACATAGAAAAGAAAATCGAGTGTGTACTCACGACTGTTTGATCACAGAGAGAGGTTTGGTTCACTTTCATCGGGTTTAAAGTGTGAAGTGTTTGACCTGCATGGAATCACAGTGTGTTGCCACACTGTGTTGTAAGGTGTGACACTCTATGGACCGCATCACACAGTATGTACATCATACAATGTGATCATGCAGATGTTATAGTAAACGTTCATCTTGTCCACCGTGTAAACACACGTTGTGCACACTGTGTGACTTATATATAATAACAGTGTGGACACACCACACATTTTAACCTCTGAGAGATTTTGAACACTTTCATAATAATGACTGTGTGACACATAAAGTTTAACAGTGTGAACACACCACATTATGAACGAGAGAAGTAGGTACGCTTTCATCGGTTGTACTATATAATAAAAACAAGTTGTTTACACTGTTATCATACAGTGTGACACATACAGATTCACAGTGTGTATATTCCAACAATGTGACCACAAAAAGAGAGGTTTCGGTATTAAACCTTTCATCTGATTAACTGTTTTTTTAATACTATTTCAAAACCGCTGTCACACAATGTGCTGATTTTAAGTATGGTGTTAAAGGCTGGTGTTAGTGTTAACAGTCAAAAGTTAGCGCTTACTTCAACTCTCACTTACTATTAATTTTAGTAGTCCAAAGGCATGAAGTTAGCGCTAACTTTTGACTGTTAACACTAACACCCGATTTTAACACCATACTTAAAATTACCCACTGTGGTACTCTTAGGGCACATAGATAACCATAGGGTATACTCCGTTGTGTGACCATAGAGGATATGGAGCACTTTATTCATGTCATCAATGTTTTACTACTCAAGATAGTATTTAAACATCTTTATCAAGTGTGGAAGAAGAGACGACAGGTGTTCGTGTCACTATGTCAAGGTTAAAAAAAAACATTATGTAACTCTGGTGATAGAAACATGTATATAACATATCCATTTAAAATAAATACTGCAGAAGAGGGTGTCATTTCCTAATTCATGTTGGTTGGGTATGCTTCATAAAGTAAACTTACCGTTTATAAATTTCACATACCAAGGAACATACCAGTACGACCAGCATAATATGTCCCCAGAACTACGTTAATCACTCATCAGAGGGCGATGACTTTTAATTTATTTTGTCTAAACTACCCACTTCATCTGTCCGTTTATAAAGAATGATATACGATAATTCTGAGAATTTCAGATACAAATGTAACTTATTTTTTTCCAACTCACATTCAAAACGGCATTATAACTTTCATTCTATACTCGGTATTCCATCTTTATTTCAAACTCATTTTTGTTCCACAGCCTTATAAGTACTTAAAGAAATTTCGTAGTTCCAGCATGAGGATTTCACGAAGAAAAAATTAAGCAGAAGACTCTCTAAATATTTCATTTTTTATTTATATATTTGCAGTTTTATTTATACAGGGTAATATTGTCAATTTCAGAACTGCTTTCCACCACGGCCACGTCAGCATTACTTTGTAGGCCTACATGACAATGATTTTAAAGGTTGACATATAGAAAAAAGAATATAATCCTTTGTATAAATTAGAAACAAAGAAATAAATTTATTTACGTATATACAAAATACAGATTTGAAGACCAACTATAATTCCATTGAAGAAAAATTTTAAACACACGCACAAAAAAGACCAAGATAAAAACGAAAACAAACATCAATTTGAATTTTAAAGAAAAGGAACAATTTAACAGTTAATAAACTTACTGTATTTCTCATTGTCTTGTCTGTCTCTGTCTCTCTATCGATATCTTTTCCTTCCTTCCTCCCTGTCACCAATGTTAATAACGTCCTTTAATAAGGAACCTTAAATCGGCAAGCTATAGGTTTCTTAATGTCAGAATACCGACAGCCGGCTAAAGCATCGAGTAATTCTGAGATAATATGGATTTTAATCATCGAAAACGTAGGTCGAACATGATTGATTGATTGATTGATTTTATTCGTCAGATAATATACATGACATATCATGACAGGATAGCCCATGAAAGCCGAAAAGGCTTATTTCCAATGGGGTCCTTGAACATAATTAAGCACATTATAAAATACGACAAGATTAAATCGTGAATACTGAATACAAATTTTACACTTGACCAAGCATTATCATTAAGAAAACTATACACACAAAATATATAACAACAAAACAATTTGCAACACGTAAGCACCAAAGGAGAATCAAAACTGAGGGAACAAACCCTACAACACTATTGATTAATCAATGTTCGAGTTCGAGGGACTCGTTCTTTAGATGTTGTTTTAAGACACTTTTGAAGTGCGTAAAATTTTGCACCGTTTTAACATGTTTTGGGAGAGAATTCCAAAAATGAATACCATTGAAGTAAAAAGAACTTCCGATTTGCCCGTTGCGTTTTGGTAAAACAAAATTAAGGTGACTATGCCTTGTATCATGTTCATGGGTATTTGACACAGCCCTCCCATAACAGCTGTAATTACAATATGGGACCTTTTCTTCCTCAGACTTGATTAGAATTACACAAAAAAGATCTTCTCTATTAAAAAAACCGACTTTAACAGTGCTTTTTTTTTTAAAGATTAAACTTCACTTTCACTGTAACATGAAAATAATACATAAATCTTGTCACTTGTTATGATTATCTTTCTACATCTGCACTGTGTATGATTTTCTAATGTCAACATGGTTCCTGGCTATACATCTATAATTCTCTTTTATCTGTGTTTGGGTAAAGTATTTTCTTCTATTTTTGATGTGATTACGAAGCCCATGAATCAAAGCATGCGTATAACTTAACAAAAATAATCATCTTAATCTCAAAACTGATCCAAGATTTGGTGAATTTTGATTTCACCTTAACCACAGACGTACTAAAACAAACAATATGTTTCATTTTTACTTGCAACTTACAAGTATGTTTGATTGGAAAGCCAGCTGTACATAAACCTAAATACCTTATCCCGTTGTACAAATACACATAACCGCAATAGTATGAAGAGATTAATTTTTAACTTGTTGAAAGAGGAAGCGATGATTATAGTGATTATTACAATTCAACGCGCATGCTAAATATGCTATGTATAACTTTTGCGGTGTAGATGTGATTTGAAAATAGCCTCCTTATACGGCGAGGACATGTTATAAGGAAGAAGAAGGTTAAATATATTCCAGCCTCTCGATTAAGTGTCTGATCTATTACGCTTTAATTGATCTTATTATCTAAAGATTTACATCAGTATTAGAAAAGATGCGGAAATGAATTCATAGACTTATTCATTTAAAATAGTAATTACCATTATTATGTGACCTCTGTTCTGGGGATCATATTTTGATAATACAAGTGCACCTTTATCTAATTTTCATTTTCCTTTCATTTTCATCTCTTTCATACTAAAATATCAATATTTGTATTTGCATATTTGATGCTTTTTTGTAAAGTTTTTATTAAGGAAGGAATTTAAAATATGCATTATTTTATCTCACAGAAAAGGACCCTGTATGCTAGCGCCGCACACGTCGAGTTTATCCCAAGAACGACTCTTGTCTGTTGGGAAGTTGTTATACCCTTCGAATATTCTTATGTTGGTACTACAGAACTAATAGCTATGTCTTAGATCTCCCAATGAGTGGATTTAGTCTCTAATCCTTGATGTATAGAGCTCTAAGGCTTATCCTTTCTACACGTACACGTTACTTAATTTCCGGAGGAAATGAAAATACGAGATTCAAGTCATCATCTAGTCAATGTTTATTACCCAAGCAATATTACCTTCGAATCGCCTTATTTTCATAAACAGTTATCATTAATTGTTAGAAATAAGAATGGAGACGAAACTGTTTAGCCATTTTATAGAATTACACCCAATGCGCATGTGCAGCAAAGACAATGAAATTGAAATGCCCTTCCTGAAAATGTCAGACGATATTCTTTTTCTAAGATAATTATAGTAATTTTCCCGCCATTCGTAAGACACAATAATGCCCACGTGACTCGTCAATGCTCGTTGACGACTTCCAGTAAGATTCGAAGTGTCATGAGAAAGGAAAAGAGGTTGATTTCGATATCGACCTCCTTTTCTCTTCTCGAACAAAAGGCGGTTCCCCCAAATGTTTCCTCTTATTTCGGGTCGCCGTATCTTTCTCACATTCTCCATAGGTTTCCCGCCTTCATGAGATGTAACCAGATATTGATGCCTTAATCCTACCTTAATAGATTTTGAGTTTATTTTTGATGTTTTGTGAAGACGAAGAAGGGGTCGTCTGTTGTCATGGGTTTTAGAGTGTCATAACGTGGAGGCGGGTGACAGAGTATGTGTCAGGCTATAGTCTACTTCTTCAAGCCCTTAGTGTTAAGAATTGTAGTTTTGTATTTAACCCATTGCCTATACGGGAACCGGGTGGTCCCTGTATTAATCTTGTGGGAATTAGTGAATTCAGTATTCAACGGGTTAAATGTATCGGTCTATTTTCATGAAAAATACAGTATACATTCTACTTATCATCATGCTACAAGAAACCGAAAATAGTCTTGAATATTTTGGTGTTGCCTGTTGAAGATTTCGTTTACTTCGTTGTTGAAATTTCATCCTTTATATGTGATCCCTATAATTTGTGCTACAACGGTAATATAATTTACTATGTTATTTTTTTATGTTTTCATAATGATGTGATCAATTTTGTAAAACCTTTGTAAAAACAAACAATATCAGCCTATAAGCTGCAATGTGTTGCTTTAATGAAACGTCACGATTCAATTCAGTTCTGTAAAAACATGCAGCTCAGGATCTGAAATTTTTCGATTTACTAAACAAAGCATAGACATATAATGCATAACTAATCAAGATAAAAATTAACAAGACAATTAGTAATAAATATCTATGGGTATGTATGTTATTTGTTTTATCACATTGTACTTACATAACATAATTACTTACTGCTCTACGAAGGGAGCATAAATTATGTAGCGACGGATACGAGCGCCTTATCATCATCATGATATGACTGGTGATAAATGGAAAATACCTTTCAATTTCTATTCATTTGCTTTACATTTCAGTTGACCAAAAAGTATATGAGACTTCTAAATCAATCAAAATAATAGGCCTTGCTGAAATGAATTAAAGCGAAAAGAATTTAATTACAAATGGAAGAAAAAACAAATCCCCCACAAACGTAATATACAGATATAAAAGGCTATATATTAGTCGGAAAATGTTCAATTGAAATTAAAACTAATAAGGCTTATTAAAAATCTTCAAGGTTGCAGCCACCAGCTGATACATCATGAATTTACAAATAAAAATACAGCACAAAATATACCTGTAATAATACCATGCAAAATAGAAAAATATCAATATGAATGTCAAAAATCTATTAGAAAATACATAATTGCAAATATTGTACTTCATGGGATAAAAATAAAATATATGAATTAGTGAGATTAATATGACATAGAACACATGTTCATTTTACAGCAAATGCTAAAGAAGGGTTCAAATGGGAATTCATGATTACAAAGTCAGGAGTAAATCAGTAGTAAAAAAAACCCACAGTAATAGTACGGTTTATTTGCCAAAGTAATAGAATTTGATTTGGGATTTGGGATTACACAACCATGTCCTTACCATATAAATCAATCTACATAGCATAGAGAAACAGAGTAACATAAATACCTTGAGTACTGCCCTATACGGAAGGATTATTTCATTGCGCAAGTATTATAAATTGAAATAGTGAATATTATCAATTCAATTTCCACTCATGTTCTACAAAAAGATTGATGGTGTTTTTATTTCATTATATTTCACTTCACAGAAGTTGTCCAAGGGGGTAAATGTCCGGCATAACTGTCCGGGGCAGCTATCCGGGGGAGAAAGTCCAGGCTGTATTTATCCATGAAAATATGTCTCATCCGTAACAGAATGGATAGATCAGCTGTTTGAGAGAAGAAATTAAAAAAGATTACAACGTGTGTGCTTTTTCTTTCTTTCTGCAAAAAACTTATTCTGTAAATTGAGAGTAATAATGAGGCTGAATTACGTATATCCTAGTTTAGGAGCAACGGTGACTGACTCTACAGTTACGTCCATGGATGACACTACATACAGGTCTGAATGATATTTTAGGCTGATCAAGAGGAAAATGTAAATTATTCCAGAAATTTTACAATACCTATGAAGACAGAGTCAATAGACATAAAAAGAATTTTCGAGTTGGAGTTGGGTGTTTCGTAACCACTCCCATCGCACTGGTAAAAGAAGCGATCTAATCCGGGACGATATCACACACCCTAATTCCGTCCAGAATGCTTCGCTTTCCAGACCCTTTTGAGATCGAGCCACCCATGGGACACTTTCAGGATCTATTCAAATTTCCTTCGGCTAAAGAAAGAGAGGAAATTTGCAAAATCTGCTGTTTAGTCGCGTGTAAGCTATAATATGTCTACTTTCTGGTTATCACCGATTCTCTCGTTTCTATCGTTGTCTTCTACATTCACTCACATTCTCGTTAAACCACTTTTGTATTATATATTGATTTACACTGCATTTACACCCTCCACACCCTACCCCACCCCCCCCCCCTCCCCCCCCCCCCCCCTCTCTCTCTCTCTTTCTATTTTTACCGATTCAGTTACTTGTGTCATTTTGGGGTGCTTGTTTATTCGCTTTCTCGCGAGTTGAGATCTATGAAACTTGACATGCCTAGTATTAGCCATGCAGGGCGATTGTTTGAAGAGCACGGAAACTGATTGGCTAGTACTAGCCAATGAGAGTCATCGTTTAAGAGGCATGGACCCTGATTGGCTAATAATGAAAGGGTTCCCTTTTATTGTACATGTACATACTGTTCTATTGTTTATATTATCCCCACCCAGTTGGAATGGAAACATTTTATATATTAACGAAGAAAAAAGAAAGAAAGAAAGATCAAATAAAATGAAATAAAATGAATAAAATATAAAATCATGACCATAATAGCAAATGGCGGTAAATTTACTCCCTTTTTATTTTGATGTATAGTCAACAAATGTATTTAGGCAGAGTATCGTTTTCATGGCAATAATTTCGATGATGGTTTTTGTTTATTCCTTAATATCGATGATGACATTTTCATGTTCTTTAATGTCAAATTGTCTTGTCCTTCAATTTCCAATTGCCCTTAAGTCACTTGCGTCATTAGGCACGAGATCTCCTCATTAAAAGTTCGTTAATTCCCAACAATTACAAGAATAAATAGAAGAAATTATATCCATTTCAACATCTGGGAGATGTGGAATCTCGCTCCAAAATCAGGCAATAGACTAGATTAGTAGAAAAGGAAACCAAACACAAATGTTTAAAAACTAACTCTGCACATTCTCTTATCATCTCAAATTCTCATTTTCATTCTCTGTCTCGGATGTCATAGCGGATGAGAATGGAAAAAACAAGGCTTGGTAGGAACACTCCCGTTTACAATTTCATCCTAATTGCAGCCATGATTTGTGTATTCAAGGCGAACGTTGCCTTAATAAAAGCCAAATTTAGTTAAAATGTCGAGTTTGTGTAAGTAAAAAGCGCGCTAGTTCTCCCTCATGCTCGGGGCTTTGTATAACGAACGCACACCATGTATCGCCGCAGTGACCAAGACGCCGTGTTTGCATGTACACGGACCCATCTCGAATTTCCCGATGTTGCGTTTGTCTCGCGAGAAAATAAGCTCAATTTCTTAAGTCGTCTGAAAAGGTTGGCGGTAGGCCTAGGTTTCTCTCTGCTGGAGGCGGAATTTTCTCCTCCACCTTTCAGGAGAGGCAAAGAAAGATCTTGCGTGACTCATTATCCATCTATTAATCCGCTTTTCTGTTTCAATTATTAGAGGTAGTATTACATACAACGGCGAACTTGGACGAGTTTTTTTCCCCTCGTTTTTTTATGAAGTTGTGGATGTAGGGGTGTTATTCTTTATAAGGGAGCAATTGGTGTAAGGTTCTGCCTCTCTGTTACTTGAATCTCAAGTTAGGGGAATAATTTGAACGTTTCGTTGCGGTGGTGTTTATTCTAAGAGAAATGAAATGAAGATAGTGACCAAGGTTAGCAAGCATTCACGTTGCTGTAATGATGATTAATGAGACTTTTATTGGAGTCAAATTCGGTATTCATTGCTCCTAAAAGAAAAAAAAAACTCAAAGAAATTTGATATCAATTTATAGATATTGATGAATCTTAAATTCACATTCTCTAAATTAATATTTCTTTCTTTTCCAATTTCAATATGGTTTCTTTCCATATATATATTCATTTTAATTAACTTCTCTTTAAATATGTGTATGACTATGTATGACTGTCTATCTCTTCGCTCCTGGGTGTTATTTTCTACCACCCCCTTCCCCTCATTTCTCTCTTCCATTTTTTTCTTCTCTCTCTCTTTCTATCTCTGTGTGTTTCTCTGCATTATAATTATATTCACCTCTCCCGCCTTCTGTTTTGTCATTATTATTATATTGAAAACTAACTGCATTCTTGAACTTGTTGACCATTAAAAAAATAAGCAGGAAGCGATAATAAGAATAAATACAAATGTTTTATTTCAAAGTTTTTTTTTTCCCCCTTGGAGTGTATTGGACCTAATTTAGAAATGCTCCCTGCATGCCCTGTCTTTCAAGATGTTCTTGTGTAGATTATGAACTGAGATTAATGTCCGTTCTTTGGGAGTTGTCTCCGTCATACCGGTGTCACAAAGAAATATGATAGACGGTGGGACAGAGGTCTCTGTTTCATGAAGAAGAAAATAGGGAGAGGGAGAAAGTAAAGATCAATGCGAGCCTTGGCGACGAAAATCGAGGTTACTCCCTGAAGAACCGTTCTTAAAAGCATCTCCACGCAGTCAGCTTTCAAAGTGGTCAGATGTAACAGTGATAGAGAAAGAGGAAGAGAGACGGATAAGCTTAGGAAGTTTGAACAAACGTGGTTGTGTACATACGAGAGAATTCTGGGAGCAATCCGTTACCCCCTTTTCCGGAGTCAAGGGGGTGCAGTTTCCCTCCCCGCGGGACCAACCGTCACCAGAAGTACCCCTTGCTCGCACCCCTCTTAGCGAGCCGTGTCAATAATGTTCCGCGTCCCATAGCACACAAACACAGTTTTCCTCCCGGTTTGTTCTCTTACAGAAACTTCATGCTAGAGGAGCACCTTCTCCACCACTGCAAATTCTCAATCAAAGTACTCTCCATTGTATACGACAATGTCCTTTGGAATGGCACGGTTGAAGTATACGTGTTTGGTGACCAAAGCGAGAGTTTTGCATTGTTTGAACGTCACCTTTGTTTGATCAATAAGTAGACCGTTCAAACACAAGAGCGTTTTATCAATCTCACTCCGATGTCCCGAAAAGAGACAAAAAGAAGAAAACCCGCTCTCTACAAATTTGGGGATCAATATTTTCTTTGCTCTAGCATTGTTTTTAAAAAAGAAACTTAAATTAAGTACCAGTATTGAACCCAACGAACCAATCGCTTAGTCAGTTTCGTGGCAAGGGAGGGAAGCAAAGATTGACAAGGCTATATTAGTATTGCGTTGAATGTTTATACATTTAATGAACATTTTCCCTATTTCAGATTGTCTACTTTATCACCATCATAACAAATGCCATTATCATTTGAAATAATATCATATCATCTCTAACGATTCATTGGTATAATACTTTTATTGGTATTTAATGGTATCACATACACAATGTTACCATAGAATAAACGGTGATTGATATCACAAAATCCCTATCAATCCTAATATATCTTAAGTTAAGATTATGTAATAATGATGAAACGGAATTAGCGTCGTAATAAAAAAAAAAACATCTAGTAACACTATAGTTTTAAAACATCATGGATTATGTTCACGACACAATTGCTTATTTAAGTAAAACAAGACACACATAAAAAAAAAAACTTGTCCAAAATATTTTAATTTTTTTAAAAATAGTTAAATCTATTTAGATTCGTGAGTACTTTCCGTTTCATCGATGTATGAAATCAAATAAATTCACTTTGATGGTTTTAAAGATGAGAGGGACGCTGACGTATTTTGGAGCAGAAAAGTATTCTTAAAAAGAAAATTACCTTTTGGCTCAGAATAAAACAAAACAAAATTGTTCAAATCTTGGCCCCATGCATACTCTTTAAAAAAACAGCTTTTAAAAGCAATTAATATCTTTAGAAACGATAATATGTTAAAATGTCGCTGAAATTTAATTACGATCTAGTTCTCAGGGTGCACATCATACCATGTAAAACCACTTAGTAAACATCTAACAAAGATAGGCGACTATAGGCCTACGCAGGATTAGTCACAACCAAATAAGAAGGAAACAACGAGAAAATGGGAACTGTTTTTCTCCAATAGCCTTAATTGAATGCTTAATATGGAATGAAAATCACTTGCACCCGATTTTCTGTTTTCAAACAAAATATATTGCTTTCGAAAATTGAACGGGGCTAGTGGATGGTTGGTAGGGGGATATATAGTTGGCGCCTCGCGGGTTGCTCTGCCATAAACGTTTCTCTCGCTTTCGCTCCACAAAGTAGGGCCCCAGAGCATATAGTTACAAGAGGGGAGAAAGAATTGAAAAATCGAATATTCATCCACAACCATCCATTCTAAGACGCCATTCTACCTACCCATCTTTTAAATCACCTCCTTCCTCTTTCCTCTCCCCCTCCATCTCAGAACTCTTCCTTCATTTAACGCCCTTCCCTCTTCTTCCCTCTCCTCAATAATATTCTTCGTCTCTCCGTCTCTCCCTCTCCTCAGATTTCTTCCCCCTTACGGCCCGCGTGAAAAGAACTGGGACGGTGGTGGCGATTTTCTCGCGGCACACTATAGAAAAGTTGTGATCTTGAATAATTAGCGGCTGTTTATACAGATGTATTTCCTACTTAGTAGCCAGCGAGCAGCACAAGAAGGAAACCTGGCCCCCTGAGCTATCGGGCAGCTCACCGAGGCTGCACCGTACTCGCCACGTTGTAAAGTCCCACACACCTTTACTTCACAGTCCACAATTAAAGGCTTCGTTGAGAAGTGGAAACAACAGTTTAAATCTTTAATTATTGATACAATTTGAGCGAATATTTGATTAGCGAAGACCATGCTATACTGCGATTCTCCAATACACCCCTACACCCCCAATAAAAACACCGACATTTTGAAAATATGGTTTTAGAAGGATCGTTTCTCAGTATACAGCATTCATTGGTCTCGCACATTTACGTTAAAGCTTGAATGTAACTATTTTATTAAATTATGATATCTCCTTCGATCTTGCTCAATAATTTTCAATCTTCACTTAATTTATTTTCTAGGACATTCTGTTAAAAGTCCATTTAAAGTCGGGACCAAAAAAATCCTCTTACAAGGAATTACCTCGCCCATTGGCCAAAGGGACTTTTAAAACATGTAATGTAAAATCGCACCTTAACGTATATAGAGTTCCTTCCATATCCCCTTTTAGTTACACCAGGCTTAAAAAAGAATTTTACACAAACACAGTTCAAGTTTCATTACTTTATTTCCTTTTTTCTAGGATGTTTTATAGTCCTAGCCATACTTCCAACTTAAAAATATCGTTACTCTGATTCACCTCCATATCACGTGTAGAGTAAATCTAATGCATTTATTATTCTGAAACTTCTTCTCTTGTTTATTTCTGCTTTCATTTTATTCTACCCGATTCAAACATTCAGTATCAAATATATTTTTAACGCCCCCCCCCTTTCTGTCCTTGATCCCCTGTTTCCCTTCATTCAAAGTATGTTTGCTTTTTTCTTGTCCAGCATGAACAAGCGATTGTTTTCTCAAACTGGTATTGAAGTCGCTGATAAAAAAACCGTGTAGCTAAATTCATTAAGTGATTTAAAAAAAAAATTACATTGATATCAATTATATAATCAGTACGCCATGATTAGATGTTAAAGTGTTTCGAATCGACGTGACATAAGGCCTTTAAGCAGACGACTATTCCATCCTTAGCGCGCGCGCAAAGGCCCTGAAGTGGTGGTAACCAATATCACTCAAACCAATCGATATTACCACTAGTACAGACAAGGTGTTTGTAACGTTAGATCCCCGATTTAGCGCCTTTTTTGCATTACAGAGGGGGTAGAGAAGGGAAAAGAAATGGAAGATAAGCACTAGAAGAGGGGAAAATAGAGCAGAAAGATGGGAGAATAGGCTGACTCGGTTAGGAGCCGTGGACGATCATTTAATTAGCCAGATACATGCTAGTAAGTGTGTACAGCTGTAGATTAGGCTACAAACACCCGTAGCTCGGTGATCGCTCAAAATTTAGGGTCAGTTTAGACTGACGCGATCGTGTGCCCGAAGTGTATCGGATGCGCGTAGTATTCGCAGACTATCGATCTTGCCGATGTACGCCGATAGCGCAGCAGTTTGAAGTGACCCGTGATTGTTCAGAGAAAGTTTAATCAATTGTCTATTGAGTTGGTGAAACACACGTGCGCGCTTGTATCTCATAAAGTGAAGGGCAATTAAATTCCCGTTTCCGCTAAACTGTGACCGTACCAAACTGGCATCTGAAGATATGTTGGTAATTTAGAAAATATTAATTCTATTTATCGAATTTGCAAAGTGATAGTTTATGCAGATGCCTCATCCCCTTTTCTTCACTTTGGCTCCTCCGCAGTATTTCGCCACTTGTTCTAATTTCATAGAAACTGACCCTGTCAGGAAATTCTATGAATTATCCGGTTATATATCACAAGACATTCATGCATTTTACTCGTTACTATCAGTTAAAATTACGTTAAAAATAACCACTTATAATTAAATGTTTGTATGTTACTCTGCAATTTCAACCAATTATGATATCCATGCATTCGTGGTCTACTTTTGCCACAGGGTTTGCCAACATTCAACTGGAGTAGAGAAGTTAGTTGCATGTAGACATGTACCACTAAAGTAACACCAAGACTAGAAACAGTGTAGGGTGAGCGGGTGGGAAATATCGTGACGTCACTAAACCTCTTCCATCACTGAAGTTGTCTTCGCTGATCACAGGATATGAGTGGAAACAAGTTCAATCGCTTACAAATCAGATGGAAGTATTGAATCATCGAAACGTGCTCCTTTAAATTGGACGGCAATCTCTCAGATTTGTTTTTCTCCCTCCCCCTCTCTGTGAAGTTAGTTTGGTTTGCAGCCAGGCTACAGTATTTAGCTCGTTGTTTATAAATGCATGGTTTTGTGGAATATAATCATTGTCATCCCTTCTTTGCGATTCGTGAGATGGAAATACTAGATAGAATAAAGTGCAATGTTTTGCTGGAAATCTCTTTCTTTTAATTAATCATGAAAACAAGGTCTTTAAAGTGTTTTTACTCATTAAACAAGGACCGCATTTTATCACTTGATTTTAGCTGTCTTTGAAGATTGTGACTCGCTAACTAATTGGAAGCAAGGTGATAGTTCATAACATTTTATTTAATGAATCATTTAATAAAAACAACTTAAATAACAAAATAAAACTGCATTATGTATCACTTTTATGCTTCATATTTCTTTGCTATGAACTTTATGCCTGCATTTCATTTGCTCTGCATGTATTAATTTGAAATTATCTGGGAGGGTTAGAAATCAAAAGGCAATGCATCTCCACGACCTTAAATCTATATCATTTTTCATCTCTCATATCATTCTATTGCTCCAAGTTAAAGGAGAATTTAAAGTAGCTTAGAGTTAGGAGTAGCTAAAATGTTATACTCTTAAAGAGAAATAATGAAACTTTCTCTTCAAAAATGCTGAATAAAATGTTTCTTTTGTTGTTCTATTAATGAGGATGCTTTTCTTCAATTCTTGATTCGGGTATCACTTAAGGGACCGACCAAAATAATTTCATGTGATCAAGGCACAAACCTTAGGAAAGATTCCGACATACTGAATGAATAGAAAACTAAAATCAAAAGGGAAAACAAAAGTCAAAATGAACCTACAGTGATCCGTCAAAGCACTTTTCGAGAACATGAAAAAATACATGTATGTGTTCGAATCAACAGATGACTAGAGTGACAAGAAAAAAGGGGGAAAAGCTAGAAGAAAGATGATTTAATTTTTGACCCGGGAGACTTGCTGCAAGCTGAATCTGCTCTGGAGATAAACATTTGTTCCCAATTTTCTGCTCGAAGAAGGCTTGGGGCAATCGGAAAGCCGGGTCTGTCCCGGAAAATCTTACCCCCCTCTCAAAGGGTGAAAAATGCCACCTCAAAAACCCGATTAGTACCCCTCCTGGGACAGGCGCACCAATTAGATAAGAGTCTCTCTTACAATTTAAGACAATTTCTCTTTTCCCACTCAATAGACGCAGTACAGGATGAGTTTTTTTCTTCTCCCCTTCCTACTCAAATCTTTCTCCTCAACTAAAAATCATATAGAAAATTTGATATTTAGCTAGGAGTGATTAGGAAGAATTAGAAAAGAGAAAGCGATTTACTTACACCTTTATCAAATTGTTTTTGTCTTTGTATCGTTTATCTTGATGATAAGTTTGATTTCAAAGATTTTCAGTTAGGTAGAGAAATCCTCTGTGGGGGAAATGAATAGAAGTGTAATGTTATCAAATAGCTTTAATCACACGCTCAATGTTTTCGTAAGGGCAAGGCTAAACATTTTTTTTGCAGTACTGAAATAAAATAAGAGAAAAAGAATCGGAAATTCTTTGCTTGAGATCTGATTATTGTTCTTTAGGCTGGCTTAACTCTATCGTGGGAGTAAGATTTGAAAGGAAATTGCGGATAAGGTTCTGAATTGTTTTTGTTGGAGCTGAAGTAATATATGAAATTTGTGAAAATGAAATACTTAATATCCTGCTCATTCTTTTAGCTGTTGTTGAAAATCTGAGTGATATAAATGCGTTATCTATTGAATTTCTTTTCTAGTGGGATTGAATTTTCATCCGAAATCACTTTTTAATTCTATACTCTTATTTTTATCCGGTACACGTATACGTGACGTATAAACTTCCAAGATAATGAAAAAGAAGATGAGGAGAAAACTGTTGGCATCCTGAATCTATCACACTAGCTAAAAATGGATCAGGATTTTCTGAGGTGTTGGCATTCGTCAAAATTCGTCAAGTTCAAGAGTTCTTTTAATTCGAACCCATGTAGAAACACCAAGATTACAATGACAATATTGATTAGCGAATATTTAAACTAATATTGACACATTTCGCTGCAACTTCTTGATACTCTTCAACACTCCATGTGATAAAACTTTGATGGACGTAATCTTGCCGTTCAGCCATGTATTAAATCGGCACCCTTTTCCGTTGAACTACGGTCCCATAGGTTCACCCCATTTTAACAATACGTTTGAAGTCGTCCCAGGCCCATTTCCGAACTGTACCGAAACTTTCATTTTCCCCGCAACTACTGCATTCGCGTTGATATGTTTCTGTACAGGAACATTTCACAAACAATTACAATATATCAATCACTTCTATTGTATTCTTCGCAACATTTCTCGCGTTTTATGAACGCATGTGCGGGGGTTACTTGGTTTCGGGCCCTCTATTTGCGTCACTGATAACGTAACGTATTCAAGGGGGAGGCGGAAATCTATCCCACGAGAATGGCGTAGCCATATAGGGGCACAGAGATATTGTGTGTACCCCGTACATTCACGCAGCAACAAGCACACCGCTTAAGACACCAGTTCGCAATGTGTCCTTTTGACCCTTATTTGACCTGTAATTTAAAGTTTTACGCCTTTTTTTCTACCAAGATTACATCTTTAAATGTCGAAATATACATCATTTGCATCTATTCCAATCTTCTGTCAAAAATTAAGAACATGAAATTAATTTCTGGCTAAGAAAGTGTATTTTTCTTTTCCAGAAATAGAACACTCCTACTCATATTAATTTCATCCAAGTCGT
The DNA here is from genome assembly GCA_025617745.1 of Heliocidaris erythrogramma. Classification (NCBI taxonomy): domain Eukaryota; kingdom Metazoa; phylum Echinodermata; class Echinoidea; order Camarodonta; family Echinometridae; genus Heliocidaris; species Heliocidaris erythrogramma. The sequence continues at coordinate 12,941,365 of CM046856.1, forward strand.
ACATAGTTGGACGATTAGAAAGAAGGTGTCATTCGAAGTTGGAATAGGTCAAACTCTATAAGAGTTCAGGTTTAAAGAGAAGCTTGAGTTCTGTGAAAGGTAAAAACTAATTTGTAAGCTTTCTCATTCTTTTTATGTTAGTTTGGAAGATTATCATAGTAGAAATATCCCCTGAAAAGTATTGCTCTTCAAATGCCCTCACATTCAAAATATGACAAGACACAACCGAAATGTTCGGGCCGAACATTTGTGTGTAGTCCCATACACACATTTCTGTGTGCAGTGCATGTGACTTTCAGCAGGATCAATCCTGCTGAAAGTCACATTTTCGTGATTCCAAAACCTGACAGTATTCCTACATAAAATCTTTTGTGCTATATAATCAACGTTTCCCAATTGAGAGTTTGTCTGCAAATCTTGAGCTTCAATTGCTTTGAGACAGTTCATTTCACAATTCAATCTCATGACCAGAACTCAACTTTATCTTTAACTGAATGCTATTCTTCTCTGTGACAAATACTTAGCAGTTGTTAATGACATGAAACATGTTTACTGATCATAACATTGCTTTCATTGACAGACAACAACAGCTGACAGGCGAATGTAATTGAGATGGCACAAAAAAGGCAAGTCATATTTCCACCATCTAACCAACCCTACATCGTTCCCGTCGTTTACGTTATTCCTCCCATTTCCTCTATAGCGAATCTAAAGTAACGTTTTCTTAGTACTGTTCGTCTAACTTCAACATGTAGCCAATATCCATATAACTAGGACATTGGTAAAAAGGGAATTGTCGTCATTCGAGAACAAACAAAGTATTTTTAAAATATATATATAGATATATATATATATATATATATATATATATATATAAATTGCTTTATAGAATTTAAGCCTTCTTCCCTGTCCCACATGACCATTGGACTCACGACATTCTGTTCATGTTATTTCTTTGCTTTGATGAATGTGGAAATGTAGAAAGCCCAGGATCCTCATGACCCATTTTCATCGGTCAAATCAAGTTTCAGTGTTTCGGATACCCTCGAATGAAAGTCAAAACAATGATTTTGTTACAACTATAAAAATGTATATAATTCGTCTTACGAAACATGAATAAACCGCGAAATGCAGTTCCCGATGTGGCGTATCGAATTATTGTAAGAAATCTGTTACTATGACAGACTTGCGAATGATTACTCTTTTTTTGAATAAGTGGAATCAAAGAATTGTGGTTTGGTATTTTAAGTTGAGACTTCACTTTCATTTCCTCACTCCTCATTTTGCTGATACATCACTTTGTGTCGTTTCATTTCCCCACTTTCCTTCAGTATCATATCTATCTAGATGAGCGACTGTTGTAAAGATCTTGGTTCAACCCAAACACATAACCGGTTGTCTTGTGCTCTTCAATCAACGTCAATGTTTGAAAGGTGGAGGGGTGAGAATAAGGTTACCTGAAGGTTCAGAAAAGGGGAATTGATACATCGGGGCGGTTGATAACTGTACTAATCATTAATCATACATCCATGATCTTAAGTACCATTGTTTGGAAAACAATTGTGTTTCCTCATGGGGGAAACATTGGATACATTACCAGTCGCATTTATTTTATTTCCTTTTTCTTCATTCCACCAGAGTGATCATTATGGTACATTTCCAGTATATGCACAATAAAGAAACGTCTTAATGCACTGTGACAAAAGTGTGACAAAAGTAAAAACACACTGACATTGGCTCATTGTGTATTTGTTCCAAAGCCTCTGAGTGACTTTACGATTCTTTTCTGTGACCACAGTTGGTTAATAAGCAATGTGGATACAGTGTGTTTGCGTAATAGATGCAGTAGGATGAGAACGGACATGTTCTGTGGCGACACTATAGTTCTGTAAGTGACAGCAGTATGTCACACAGTATTGAAATGAAATGTATTGAAATAAAATGAAATGAAATTGTGGACACAGTGTATTTACATAGTCAATGCAGCGTTATGGGGTATTTTCTATATCATTTCTCTACCTCTTTAATTTATCGAACAGCGTTACGTTTAACCTTTGCGGAAATTTTTGAGTTTTATTCGACTAATTTCATTCCTCTCAATTAGACGTCGGGTTTACCCATCAAGAAACTTCTCAGAAACCATGTTCAAGGTCAACCGCAGCAGGTTTGTAATGGGGACTTACTTGTTGGTGTTAGGGAATAATAAGGGTTATTAATCATAGCTAGTTGTTATGGCATCCTAGGGGCCTCCATAACCGTGCATGGGCTAGGACAACATATGCGACGGTTTGCTATCTTACGAGTCATCCTAGAAGGTTATCTGTCACACTAGGAGAAACAATCAAAATGAAATCAGTGCGAGCTGCACTATTTAGTGCGATATCACCATATCAATAAATTATGTAACATAGATTATTCGTCATAAACTCTCCCATCCGAAAACGAGGTTGGAAGTTATTTATGAGAAAAAAAGTTTGAGCCGTACAAATAAGAATGGAAATCTGACCGAATTCTTTTCTAGGATTTAAGAACTTCCATATGAAGTCATATTTTTCGATATCTCTATTCCGTGTAAAAAATAAATAAATTGAAAGTTATTTAGAAAATATCGTTACATAAAAAAAATGTCGAGGACCATGTTTTGAAATACAATACTCTTTCACTTTATGTGGGTCAGCAAAAAAAAAGGTAATAATTTCCAAGTAAACAAATCCAACACATCATCAACAAAACATTTTTGTTTTTGAATCTTTGAAGGATCGTTAAAAGAGAAATAGAAACCGGTGAAGTTCATCTAATATTTACACCTTCAGCCGAGGCGAGCCAAGGCCAGGATCTTCTAAAGAAAAGGACACTTTTCCACACGACAACAGTAGGGACTTTTACAGATCTCTTCTACTGTTAGAGATAGGATGATGATTCATATTAATGGCTGGCAGACCGCAAGAAGACAGGCGATTGTGGAGATGGAGGTCTCGGGAAGGGGGCAGGTAAGGCAGACCCAAGAACAAGGCCAAGAGACGGTCATCTCCTCCCCATGTCCCTCCCAGCCACAACTTGCCTAATGATGATGACAAAGTCAAATATTACAAAGATGTTAAGTGCATTAACATGTCCAGTGTAATAGCTCCCACAAATGAAGAGAAAAGATTTGAACCGAGCTCTTATTATTAAAGCATGGTAAGATTGACCTATACATGACCACGCTCTGGACTACTGCGCGGTTACAACTGTCCAAAACATGCAACTGGCATACTACTGACCCACCAATAACTCCCCAAGATGAAGCAGTAGGGTTTGGACCAAGCGCTCAATGAGCTTTGATTATACCTGGCCGCAGTCTGGACTGCTGCTGTTATTAGTGTTAAAACTGCCCAGAGCATGCAACTGGCATATACTGACCCACCATCAACTCCCGTAAATGAAGCAGTAGGGTTTAGACCGAGTGCTTAATAAGTTTTGACTTATAACTGACCACAGTCTGGACTTCTGCGGTTGCAACCGTCCAAAGCATGCAACACATACCGACCACCGATAGCTATAGCTGCCACAAAAGAAGCAACAGGGTTTTGTCCTGTAACTGGCCACAGTCTGGATTTCTGCGCTTCATAATATCCAATGCATGCAAAGCGTACTGCCCACCAATAGCTCCTACAAAATGAAGAGATCAAGTTTGGACCTAGCGCGTAATTAGTATGACCTATAACTGATCTAGTAGAAACACGCACTGACCAACGGTCAAAGCGTTTCTTTTAAGTAGATATTCATCACAATCAGTTAAAAATTAATTTATTTTTAGTGAGTGACTGTTGTTTATCCTCAAGAGTTTCTGCATAGTTAACAAAATAAAATAGGGGTTATTTTAACCCGTCCTTAGTGAATCCATCAACGCTACAAAATCCTGATGGTGTATGGATAGCACAAAACTATCCTGCAACAAAATTATTAATTATACCATGTTATAATGTGACTGTGGCACGGTATGTTGTTTGCTTTGATAAGCTTAGTAGATTTTCCTTTTGTTATATTGCATCCATATTTGATAGCTGATATTCAGTTGCATTAACTCTGTTTACTACTTTAAATCCATTCAAAAATAATGTTTGATTATGAACAGAATAGGCAGAACATAAAGATAACTTAAAAGGGATCCCAAAAGATGGAACATTGAAAAAAAAATTACAAAATTAATTTCAAATTAATTTCAACATTTCCCCCTGGGCAAAGATTCAGGTCAATAACTGTACAATCAGCAAAAAATGAATTTTTTATTGTTCAAAGTTTTTACATAAACCGTCAATAAAATATGATAAAAGATACATCAAATTCAAGAAAAATTAATACTCTACCAATATCCAGTAAGATCAAGTCTTGAACTTTCACGCTTGGATGGGCACATTCATTTAACCGTTAAAAGGTCTGATTGAGAAAATTGCAAAAATGGAACACGTAGTCATTCAAACGTTAATGAGCATGCGCATGCTGTAAGACATTCTTGTTCAATAATTAACGAAAGAAAATGAGGAGGATTGAGCTCTGGGTGTCAATTGTTGTCTAGGGACTCCATGCTTTTGACAAGTACGGAGTTTTGATATATATTTTATTATACTTATTGACGGTTTATAATTATGAGAATAAAAGTGTCCACTTTCTTTTTTTGCAAAGTGTATTTCAAGATAGTCGTTCGAAGCTGGTTGTGCTTTGAAAATATTTAGGCTGCAATATCCATATTCCAAAATGAGAGTTTGTCTGCAAATCTTGAGCTTCAAATCTTGAGGTGATGCTATTTCATAAAAACTGTATGTATATCTACAGCAGTCCAGTTACTTTCCAATGAAACAAAACAAAGCAGAATAATTAAACAAAGCATAATCACACAATCGTTATCAATATTAGGCAATTTTTGATATTTGAAGCCAAGCAATCAATGTTCACAGAATAGAAATTTGTTACCTTAAAAGAAATACCTGTACTTTAGAACAAATTCCATTTGGAACATGAGGTCCCTTAACTTACGTTACAAACAAATCGCAGATTAAGCAAAACTTTTTTTTATAATTTTACACGTGTATCTTTAAACAGCGGTATGGCTGTACGTTTAACACGCCACCTTAAAGCTACTACAGGCCTAAGTAGGAGGAAAAACAGATGGATAAATGCACATATTCCAAAATAGAAGCGACATTATTGCTGTGAAAATTGGGCATTATATGGCTAACACACGAGCCGGTTGCATTCCATCAGTATTCCACCACATGGTATATATAACAAGCAAGTCACTGGCATTGGAAGGTTGCAAGGTTGTCGATTTTTTCCCTACTTGGATGCAAAGACGATACAATTTGCATGTAAGTCTCTGATTCTAACGTTTTCAGAATTTTATTTCAAAGATTGAAGTGTTTTGGTATTCAGTTTATATCTTGTGAATAATTAACTAATTCTATTCTTGTAGTTAATATTTTTGTATAGCTGAACAGTTCATGCCTGGCGTTTGCTTTATTCAGAAGCGTTTAGGGTTCTAAAACATAGCACTTCCCCTCTCAAGTTGTTTGTTTCGCAAGTCATTTTGTTTTCAAAGTAATTAAACATCTTTAAGGCATCGTTAGAATTTATTGACTGCAAACAATTTGAAAGTGTAAAGGTATGTCTTGTCTGCTTGCATGTAACTTGCTTCACAATTAACACGGCAGACTTTCATTAAAAAAAACACCTGTCACGGTAGCTTCAGCCGAAAAGCGACGGAAAATATCAAAAGTAATGGTGTGAAAGATAAAATCATTCGGGTATCTATAATAATTAATGTTCACTATATTCAAATAGATTCAAACAAATTTGACGATGATTTCAGTAATAAATATGCCAGTTTGCTTTTTAAAATTGTCTTTCATGGAACAAATATACATGCAAGCTTCCCAAGATTTGTGTGAAATTGCAACAAAAACAGCTACTGCATTTTTTTAAAGATTGCTTGGCATTGTCTTACAGTATGCTGTCTTTTATCATACAATATCTTCATTATTTAATTTCTACCTAATACTCTTTCAGTACATCTATTTATATCGAATGATAACTTGCATTTCCATAAGCAAATCTTAAACCTGGGGCCGGACCTGACTAGCACTTGTGCTATTTTCTGGTTCCATTTTACAATTTTTCTTGTTTTTACCATGATCCAATTATATGATTTTTTCTTTAAATATTGTAAATAGCATATTGTATTTTATCATGTTATTGGTAAATAAATATAACTATATCACATCATATCCTATCATATCCGGCTACTTGGTTTTATTTTAATTTTAATTTATTTATTTATTTTCTTGGGGTGTAATTTTCTGTATCTAACCACATGTATAACCTTAGAAACTGCATAGACATAACAAAAAATACTTTGCCACCCTCAAGATGTCCCCGTAACCGCCTAGGTATGCATCGTTACGGCTTGTTAGCCAATTTCGGCGCTGAAAAAGCCAGATATATAACGTAGGTAGGCCAAGGGAGAGAGGTAGAGAGAGAGAGAGATAGAGAGGGAGAGATAAGAGAAAACAAGAAAAGGGTATGAGAGTGGGTCTGAAAAAGTCATCTTCCTTGTCGCCAAAAATCGACTCCAATTAGGAGCAAAGCTTGAAGATGATGCGAGATGATTGGTCGTATCTCCTCATATCGTCACCTGATGTTCAGAGGAGAAGAGGGGAAGAGGGAAAGGGACGGAAGGGTGGAGACATCAAAAAAAGGGGGGGGGGGGGTGCAAGAAAGAGGAAGGGGAGGAAGAGAGAGGGGGAAGTGTGAGGGAAGGGCAGTAATATAGACAAAGTGAGCAAGAATCATGATATCTTTATCAATAGAAGTATTACCACCGTGACAATCATCAATGCAGTAATGCTAGAACTGAAAACTGAGAACTGACAATTAAAATTAAAATATATAGTCTTCAAAATGGGTTTTACAAATCATTTTCAAATAAAAAAAACTTCCATACACAGATTGAAAATCCCCTTCCCCCCAAAAAACCCAAACAAACAAACAAAAACAAACACACATACACAAGGACATTTTTTACATACACCTCTAACTTCCGATAGTTTTCTTTTGGAACACCTTATATGTGAACAATCTATGGCATTGGACAGCCTTGTACTCTTACTCTAGTTTTCCTTATAGGGAAGCCCAGAGACTTTCAAAGTTATTGGAACTCTTGTTCATCACGCCTATCACCGAGACCATGACCGCATTCTGCTGCCTTTTTTTACAAGCAAACCCAAACGAGGAGCGTTGATTAATCGTGACTTAAAACCTAATTACGCCAGAAACAAAAGCAAGGTCGTGTTTGGTGTCGTGGGCTGGAGGATCCATTCATACTCTCTCTCTTCCCAGTTTCATCGCCTCGCGTCATCACTTGCACCCTTTTACTTTCTTGGTAGGCATCCCAGTTGACCATGTTTTACTCCCATGTACTCTTTGGATGGGGACCCGATCCATAAAGAGCAAGAACTTGTAATTAAACTTGACTCAAGATTGCATTGCATACAAACACAAGGAAGGTCAAATTGTATAGAGGGCTGGTGAATCTATCCGTCAAAACTCGACCTCTATGATCATTACCCCTTATTTCACTTCTAAATCACATACGTCTTTTTCAAAATCTCTCTTCCCATCTCACCCACCCTGTTTCTCTCCTTCTCTGTTAGTCTGTCTGCGTTTGTGAGTGAGGAAGGGGTGTATGTGTCGTGCGTGTGTTTGTTGGTGTGTGCGTGTGTGGGAGGGGGGGGGGGAGGTATCTCCCCTCTCTCAACCCTATTTACCACTTTTACTAATCACAACCTCCTCTTTCCCTTTCTTTTGTATTCATCATCGTCATTTCTCTCTCCAGTGTACTGTATCATAGCATATCCCACTATCTTGACTATTTGATTTCCTTTTTCTTCTATTGAGCCTACGATCATTTTCTATGTTATGTAATTCTTGATCGGTCACTATTTCTCTCATTATGATTTATATCTAATTTAGATTTTAGATTAACTGTGGATATTCTATAATTTCCAATATTTTCCCCCTTTTCTCTCTTATTATGTGCCTTACAATCTCATTTTACGTCTGCATATATATGTAAATTGCCTTTTTTAATATAGGTGTGTCTGTCTGTATCTTTTCTCTCTCTCTCTCTCTCTCTCTT